>JAOWBL010002854.1:0-13052 GCA_028564865.1 Zenarchopterus dispar | reverse complement strand
GCAACATCACTGCATGCTGTGTTTCTCCAACTCTAAATATCCCAGCTCTTGCACATTTTGGGGTGTTACATTCAGTAAAAATACCATGCTTTCATTCACACACATTACACCACACTATACACAACCACTTCATTTCACCCATCACAACCCTCTTTTGTTCACTTTTGCTTTTCACTTTACTGTTCGGGTTTTAGTTTACTTTCACATTAATGTTCACCTTACAAAAAAAAAAAAAAAAAAGCCAGCCATCACTGGCTCAGATTCTGAAGAGGAATATTCACCCTCTGATGATTTAAAAAAAAGATGAAAACATGACAAGGAAAGAAGAAAGAAATAACCTAGATGGATCACTTCTTTTAATCCATGTGCTCTTTTGTGTGTTTGTGTGTGTGTGTGTGTGTGTGTGTGTGTGTGTGTGTAATGGGATTTTGGATTCACAATATTAATCTGACTAATTTTGATGACATTAGAATGGCTCTGAAATGATAAATGCATAAACACAAACACACACACAAACCCTTGTCATCTCAACTATGTTTCTGTAAATATGAAGTACAGATACCTGTGTGAAAAAAGGACCGTGGTCAAAGTAAAAGTACTGAACACACACGCTGTGTTCTCACAATACTCTATATGTAAGTGTAGATGTACATGAGTTTGTGAGTGTAGTTTGTGGATAAAGACACTGTATTCTTCAGTCACATCAGAACCCTAACCCAACCAGGACTTATGTGCAGCCTCATCAGAACCAGTCTCTGGCCCTCACAGAGACAACTAATCCTGACAAAGTCAATGTTTACACCTGAAAAGGCCCAAATGATGGAACCAGACCAAGAAAGCCTGCACCTATGACAAAAGGAAATAGTACTGTGTTACTAGCTGAAATTAAGGGCACAGACATTACACATTCAGAAAAAAAAGAGTGAATAAACTGGCTCTTAGGTGACAAGTCAATGAAAAAAAAAGATCGTTAATTTCATTTTCTGAAACTTCTGCAAGCTCTGTGATATGTGACTGTTAATGTGAGATTATATCATAGTGAACAGTGTGTTGGCTGGAACAGAAGATGGGATCACTGTTTGGAAGTCATGTTTTTTTTAAATGTGGTTTAACTCTACAAAGTCTGATATATGACACACTACACAGAAAAACTAAATTCTATTTTTTTAAAGAGTCTATGCTAAAATTAAAAACATCACATTTTTCTTTAACAAACTTCTATTTAATCTTTGTATAATTCTAGATACTTTGCTTATTTTCTTTCTTTTTTTAATAGTATAAAACAATTTGCGTAGTTCAAGAATACTTCACTAATTCCCAAAGGGAAAATAATCAACTAATTAGTTACTTTTTTTCACATTCCTCCCAGAAACATCAAAGATGATAAATCTGCCATTATAGTGTTAATAACTTGACAAAGACGTCCTAAACACATCTGCTTCGCTCTTTGATGAGACTGACAGTGTGAGACTGTGTTTCAGTGTAGTGCCGGTGTAGTGTTTCCTACTGTCTTTCACTCAGTTGTGAGTTTTCTCATTTACAATCATGAACCCCAACCCCAGCTTCAACCGGTCATCAAGTGTCATTCTTAGACAGAAAGCCAGTTGTTTCCAATATAGCATAAGTAGAGGGCATACACACAGTGTTTTTACTTTACACCACACATTGCGTTCGTTGTTAGTACCAATATTAGTATGCATTGTAAAAGTCATTATGATTCTTTATCATTAGATCTGCCAGGTGCTGCTTCTTTTAATTCAGCATCCCTGACATGACAATCCTCTAGGTGACATATAAGTCTTGTTAGGTTCAAACCAGAGATAAAACTGGTACTTTGCTCCCATCTCTAATCATTGAAGGAGTGAGAGAGAGAACATAGGGACTAAGAAACTGTGTAGTAAAGGGTGTGAGGGACAAAGGAAGAGAATGTATAGCGCCAGCTGGAAAACCAGAGTGGTCCATCACTAAGGAGTGTGAATTTAGTCACGTGACCTATTTGGTTTATGAAGACCTGAGGTCACAGGACATACTTTCAAATACAAGTGTGATCATTAGAATTAAAATACATTATCAATTGTTAAGAGAAATTGCTCATTTACAGTTTGGATAACCTTCTTAGTGCTTTACTAGTTTGCTTCCTGTCTGTCCATGTTTAGTAGCACAGATGGACTCTTATATCACACCAACAAAGCAACATGAAATTGAAATTCAGAGACAAACTGCCAATGATGTTGTGTGCTACATGTCCATCTACCAGCACACACACACATACACACACAAACAAATCCACATTAAACACAGCTGTGGCTTCCAGCAGGGTTTAAGTAATTAAGTGGTCATTTGAACTATTACTGTGAGAGATTACTGCTGTGATAATCTGATCACCTGACTGCCACAGTACATCATGAGTCTCTCTCTCCTTGTATATATGTGATTGTGTGTGTATGTGTGTGTGTGTGAGAGAGAGAGGTACTAGTTATAACAACAGATCAAACAACACAGACTGAAGTTGATGAGAGAGAAAAACGAATACTATAAAAATCCTCTGTATCTGCAGTGACTTTAAATCATTCTGAATGTTTTTTTCAGTCACAATTATTTAAAGTCAATATAACAGATAGAAAGGAAGTAACAAAAGAAAAAAAATGAAAGGAACAGGCAAGGTGAGGGCATGAATGCACTTGCAAGTTTTTTTGTTTTTTGTTTTCCTGAAAACAATATTCTCAATGATAGTGAACACTCAGATTCCTAAGGACCAATGAATCAGAACGAACAGACAGTCTAACAAATTGCTTTAGGGTATTACGTTTTGTTTCAATGAATTCATTTACGTGTCCATAATACTGCAATCTACTTGGTTTCAGTAGGTAACACCCAGCGACGAATATTTCTGCTATCCTGCGTATACTTAAATCTGGGGAAGACACAGACTTGCAGAATATCGTTACTTTTCCCTTTCTGTGTACACATTTCTGTGACTTGTTCATCATATGATTTTATCTATAAAAATAGTAAAATGAGTTTATATTGGTTTTCTGAAATAAATATTAACTGTTTATTTTTGGGTGGGCCAAAGAAGACTAAAGAGAGATGTCAGAACTGTCAATGACCTTCTGACGACATATATATCACGCCCTGTTACCACATATGTTTCTATCTGGTTATCACCAAAGAGACTTTCTGGTGTGTTTTTGTAGTTCTTTTGCTTGTTAAATCTGTTTTGTTACCTTCTCAGAAGCATAAAGCAATAATATGGTCTATTTTGTTTTTTATTAAATATAAGCATTTTTATATAGTACATTTTACTTTTTATCCCAAATTATACAGACAAGTATCAAAAAGAGTTTCAATTAGCAGTATTGATTTAGATATTGATTAAATACGAATGATACCCATTAGTACAGAAGACATATCAAGGAATGGTGTCTACTGACTCAGAGGAGCAAATCAGGGACATAATCTGGGCAACTTCATCACCATTTCTAAAAGCTTCACGTTGTCCACAACACCTGCAGTTAGGTCAAGTAGTCCAACAACACATCAGAATGTTTGAGTTCAAAAGGGTCAATTTTGTCAAGTTAGTGAGGAGGCCAAGTTTGCAATAACCAAAGCTTCAAGGTTTGAAATAAAACCACACTAATTTGGACATAACCATAATTTAAACTCTTAAATGGGTAAAATACACCCTGTTGGGCCCAAGTGACCCATTGATAAGGTTGTCCTTGTACAAAAGCTCAACAAAATTTATAGGTGTAGTCTGTTAATGACACTTAAGTGTTCAAGTGTTATGAAGTGATTATAGAAAATCACTGATCCTTTAAAAGAAAAAATAACAAAAGGGTAAATAAATGGTTGCTCTATAGAGTCAAAGTTTGTTCATCTTGTGATCCTTGTGCTTCTTTTGGTTATTCTCACTCTCACAGCAGTAGCAGATGCATTGCAGAGTCAACCCACAGAACCAGGAGTAAGGCTTTGAGACTGGGGAAGCTCAATTACTCTGACACACTCGACACAGCTAGTTTTGTAATGTGTAATTTAACAGACACACAGCGCTCCTCCCCTCATTCACTGAGCTGTCACTTTTCACCTACTGTTTCTTTGAAAATGTCACACACACTCTGCTTTCACACTAAAACCCTTTCTTCCTTTACAACAGTCACTAGTAAAAAACAAACACACAATAAGTGGGTGTATAAATCCAGAGGTGACATGTTCAAGATTTCTTTTTACCAGAGGGCTGAACCGACAAACTGTATCAGCCTCCAAATTCCTCTCCTCTCCTTATAAGGTGCCGCTTGTCCACACACACACACACACTCACACTGATGAAATACACATGATTAAGGGACAACTTCTCACATGCATTATGCAGTATTGTGCTCAAACATGGTGCAATCCACTCACTAGTGTGCTCATGATCAGTTCCTGATCAACTGGCACAACTGTAGAACCACACAAGACTCTCCTATTTCAAAAAGAGCTATTAAAACGAAGCACACAAACATATATTGTACAGTTTTAGTCCAAACTAAGAGAAAAGAAACAGCTGAGACAATGTGATATCCCACATAAGGAACTTTTCAAACAGATCTCTTTTTTGCAATCACACTACCTGAAGCATATTTTCCACGCAGGAAATTAGTTATTAATCACTCCAATGACAGAGAAAACAAAAAGATTATTTACTAATTTTAAATGGTATAAAGTAAAACAATCCACAGCAAAACAATAATGGGTCTTTGGCAAATCCTTGAAATAACTGCTCATTGTTTAAATACAAACGTTGTTGCTATGTGATGGGAATCCTAATATACACTTATCAATAGACCAAAAAGCAGTGTTTGAAATAAAGTGGGAAACTTATCTAATCCCACTGATTTTATACAGAATTTGTGTTGGGTTTTTTTTGTTTTTTTTAGCTGTAACATCTATGCCCTCAATGCCTGCTGATCAGGAACTGAGAAAGCATTCTTCTTAAAAACTTGATGACAATACATTTTCAAGCCAGGGTGTTTAAAGACTCATCTGCAAGACAACTGACTTTATTCAATTATTCACAGATTAGCTATCAAAATGACAAACTGAATAATTGCTCCTATTAACAGCACTTTATATATTTTCTTTGGATCACGTTACCTGCTATAAAGTCCCAACCTCTGAATCCAAAATATAATATTAAAAAAGTGGCTCAGAGAAGCCATTCAGCAGCAAAGCTCACCACACACGAGATGATTCAACTGTGGATCAATGATGGAATCAAAGAAAAACAGGTCCTTTTTCTCCACTCTTTCATTAAAAGGTACACTGATTCCATCAGTCAACATGCCATCAATCTGCTGAAGAAGGAAGAGACGAGAAGCTGTCCAGAGTAAGAGGAATAGATGGAGAGCAAAGACAGAATGGCAGGAAACAGTCAGGGGTATTGTGACACCCAGGCCTTCTTGGTTTCTTTATGAAACTTGATGAATCAGACTTGCTGTTCACACACGCAAATATACACACCCACACACACAAACTCTTTCCAGTCACAACTGCATGGGTCGATTGAAGCCATGATGGCAAAACCAGCATTTACATTCCACTTTGCACTGAACTTGGACATCCATGAGGTTCGAGTCTAGACTTGCTGATGAATTTCTTTTTCATAACTCCAGGCTTTATCTCAGTAACTCTACAGAAATGCTCCATACATCACTAATATAGCTGAGTCCTTGCCTGATTAACCAACCACAAGAAATAATTACTAAAATGATAGAGATAGCCCAATCCAAGCAGTCTTTTTTTTACAGTTTTTAATGCTCTCATATTCTGGGTACAAGACAAAGGAAATTCTGTTGCATGCACTGATATCGAAAATATGGAAGTGCTTGACACTTTAGAAACAGTTTTGGGAGGGCTCTTTCCTGTTTCAACATGTCAACATTGCATGTGAGAAAAGTGGCTGAAAGGAGGCAAATCCAGGCAGTGAGTTTTCAAATCAAATGAAAAGCTTTTTTCACAATTAAAGAAAAAGGGATGATAAAGTTGTGGAGTTGGTTTAAGAATAACAAGTTTCCTGCAGCATGCAAGCGTAAAGCGTTGCCCACTATCAATCTCTGATGACATTTAACTATCATGTAGAGAATTAAGACATCCATATATGTGTGTGTGTGTGTGTGTGTGTGTGTGTGTGTGTGTGTGTGTGTAAAAAAAAAGTTGGCTATATAACACACAGTAGTTTATTTCAAAAAGAGCAGAGGGCAAAAATTATGTGGTAAAAGCTGTTTGTCTGGTATGGAGTTGCAGACAGCTACAGATATTTAGCATACTAGATATCTTTCTGGCATCAGACATGGTTCGGTGATGTGCTGTAAATGACTTTGATGTAATAATTAAATGCCATGTGGCAAGTGCCAATCTCCCAATGATTTACCTGCAATCATGGACATAAGGACAATATAATAGACAATATTTCAATGAACTGGACAAAGCGCCTGTGACATCACCCATAGGTTTTCTGAAAGATGCTTTTGAACATGCCAGTTAGCCATTAGCTATGTTAGCCACCAATCAAAAGGCCACTCCCCTTAAACTGTGCTTTCTCAACAAAATTCAGCACATCTGTGATGAGATGCAAGAAAAAAAAAATCACTATCATGTTCTCTTGAAAAGACATCCATAATATCCCCTTATATCACTTCCCTATCATTATCCTCAGTCATAGCAGGAAACAGGACATCCTCGGTCCTCCTCATGGTCAGAGTCAGCAGGCTGGCGCATTTTAAAACCCCTTAGAAAGTTTGTTCCATTTTATAGCCACACTTTGATAAAATGTAAATAAAAAGAGAATACAATGATTTGCAATCTCATACAAACATTTTATTCCCAATAGAACATGAACAACATATTAGATACTTAAACTGATACTGCCATTTCATGGAAAGTATAAACTAATTTTTAATTTGATGACAACATATCTCAAAAAGTTGGAGAAAGGTGATGTTAATCATTATGTAGAATCCACTCTTTTAAACAAGTCTAAAAGTCTAGGAAGTAGGGAGAAGTGTTAATGGAGTGTCAGAGAGCAATTCTTGTCTAATATCGGATTCTAGCTGTTAAAAGTCCTGAGCCTTTGATGCTGGAGTTTTCTTTTAGTGATGGCCCAGGTGTTTTCTATTGTGGAAAGAGCTGGACTGTAGGCAGACCAGTTCAGCACCCAAACTTTTTATGATGGATGCAATTTAGTTGGCGAGGTTGTGATGGAAAGTATTCCTGATTCCTGGGAGTGTTCCTTAGTCCATGCAATGATTTCCGGTGGAGAATTATGGGCATTTTTAATCCCGTGCTGTCTGGGGGCCTGAAGATCATGAGAATTAAATTTTGACCTTTGGTCCTTGCACAAGGAGATTCTCCAGTCTTTGAGAAGGCTTTCAAGATTTCACCATCTACAGATATCGTCAAAAGATTTTAGGTTGAGAAACATTTTCTTGAAATTGTTCTACAATTTTTTGATGCATATTGGTCAAACTCTGCCCCTCTTGACATTATACCCTGTCATATTATTTACCTGTTCCCAGTTAACCTAATTAGTTGTC
Source organism: Zenarchopterus dispar (assembly GCA_028564865.1). Taxonomy (NCBI): domain Eukaryota; kingdom Metazoa; phylum Chordata; class Actinopteri; order Beloniformes; family Zenarchopteridae; genus Zenarchopterus; species Zenarchopterus dispar. The sequence continues at coordinate 5,478 of JAOWBL010002854.1, read as the reverse complement.
AAATGCTTTTCCAGTTGTTTGTGATGACTTTTCCAGCCTTTTGTTTAACTTTTTGTCATGTGTTTTTACCATCAAATTAAAAGTGAGCTAATATTCTCTATGAAAACTGTAACAGGGAGCTGTGCTTACACCACTGAGTATATGTTAAAACAAACAGACCAATAACTTTGCTTATTTGTTTATTTATTGACTGATTAATAAGGTGAAGGTTGGTTGTTGTATCTAGCAACACAAGCTGTGTGCCCATCTGTCAGGTGTACTAGTGAATGGAGGCACAGAAGGCGGGTTTTCAAGTTTCTTTTAAATTTAGGAAACTGATTTTAGTTATGTGTGAGCATTTTTAAGTAAACTGGAATAAGGCTCTGCTGCAGATACTGCAGATTCTGCCTGTTCCCACCCCTCAGGTCTGCCTGGACACAACTGTTCCCCGGGGTTTGTGCACCATTTATTGGTTCCAGTAGGGAAAGAGAAATGGCTCAAGGAGGAGTAAAGTGTGTGCAAGAAGGTTCTATTTAGCTTAATTAAATGGAATATTTAAGTATGATTTAGTGTATATATTGTTGTGAGTAACTTTATATATTGTAATTTTCTGTAAAAATAGATGTTACAGTTGTGTTTGTAAGTATATTGATTCCCCCACTATTGCTATGTCCCAATTACATTCACAGGTATAAAGCTACATAGTTAGAGTCATTTGGGGGGATACTAGTTGTGGTTTCTCTTTCTCTCTGATGAATTTATAAAGTTATAAGAAAAGGACACCACAAAGTCCTTGTTTGTTTATTGTTTTTTGTTTGTTTGTTTCTCTGTTGTGGTTATATTGCCTCCATCGATGCTTGGTGAGGTAAAAAAAAAAGAGAGAGAGAAAATGTTTATTTCAACATCTGATATGTTTTTTATGTTTATGTTGTCTTATTGGGAATACAATATAGGATTATAAGATTTGAAAATCATTACATTGTGTTTTCATCTACACAATGTCCCAATTTTTTTACAATTCCAAAGAATTGACAACCAAACAACAAAACATTCATGCATCCGTCTTTTTACTCAACTTCATTTTGGAAACTGCTTTTGTATGTGAACTTTATTTAGTAGTCTTGGATACTGGTGCTCTGTGATCTCTTCCTTTGCATAAGAAAAGACAATGTTTACACATACTGCTTTTTATTAAAATACATTACAGAGCCTATGATGTTCATAAAGATGACTGGGAAAATATTTCAAACTGAGATCTTAGTTTCAAACATAAAATCCAGTGATTTCTATTACTGGATTGGACATTACGTGACTTTTGACGTGTCAACAGCGGCGCCATTTTGAAAAGTGCTACTTTCGTCCGCAAGGAAGGTGGCTAGCAGCAACAGCCAAGGGAATTATTGTTCTAAAGGCATCCAGTGTTTTACTTTTGGCTGCTACAACTATGCTAATGAACACTTCAGACAGCAGGGCATCTCCTTTCAGTAGTAATTTTCATGTTCAGTCATATTTAGATATTATACCACATAGTGCTTCAGTAATGCAAAGTTGAATTAGGTTGACTATTTATTTATCATGCACATGGTAAAATACACTCTTATTTGAGGCCTACACTATTGACAGCTGTTTGTTTATATATGAACTACCACTACAATGGTGCCACTATGCGCATGTCGCCATCAATGCTACCCAATATGATCTGTCCAATCCAGTAATAGAGATCATTGATAAAATCTATTGCTCAGTAGCAACACCAGAAAACATGTACAGTGTAAAGGTAGGCTAAAGACATGGTTGCATTTACCATGAACTATATATATATCAGCTAAAAAAGAAGCAGGGAATGGTGACAGAAAGAAAAGCAGTTAGTTTACCAGTACATCCGCCATGTCGTAGGAGTGGGCAGTCTGTTAGCGTGCACGTCGTCAATGATGTTAGCAGGTCGGACATATGCATGTCATCCCCCCTTCAGCCTCGGACCTCTCCTTTATAAATGCACATGTACACACATTCACACACACATCAACATACACACAGGTAAATGCACAAATGAGTTTAAACATTCATTCACACAAAATGCCGTACACATGAGGACATACAATGCAAATCCATCAGCAAAGCATGTACGTTACACAAATGTGTGAAATCCCACATGATGCAGTCATGGACCAAAATCCCCATTTCCACAGAGAGACATCACATACAACAGCATACAGCGCCCCAAAACCCCAATGGAGAAGACAAAGGCATGCATGTAACACAGTCACGTGCAGTCAGTCACACACACACACACACACACACAAACACACACACACACACACCAAAGGAGAGAAAACAAAAAGGCCACAGTTAGGGTCTGTACCAACAACCTCTCTGCTACCCTACGACTGCTTCATTAGTTGTAGAATTAAATATTGTATTAAGGTTATGATGGCCATTAAAAATGTCAAAAAGAAATTATAATGCATTTTATTTTACTGAAAAAAAGGAAAGCCAAAAACTTATTTCCAAAAATTCAAATGTTACAAGTGTATTATACAAAGGTCTTACCACTGGTCAACCTAGACTCTTCTCTTAACACATCACAGTTTTGTTCTTGTTTCTTCCAGCCCAAGATGATGTGCAAGTTCTAACATAACTCCAAATCCCCAACCTCCCCCTCCACCTCCCAAAAAACACAACATTTCAAAGAAAGACAAGAAGGCGGCTGAACAGTGAGGACACAAAGAACAACGGGGGGGAAATGAGGAGAGTGCAAGCAGGGTGAAAGAAAGATTTACAAGGTAGTAATGAGACGGACCGTGAAATATGGCTCAGAGACAGCAGCACTGGGGTTGAAGTTGGGGATTTGGAGATTTAAAAAAAAAAAAGACTGCCCAGTCATTTACTAACACTGGATACCATTACTTCTGAATCTACTACAACTACATAAAATATAGGAGTTATTTTTTTTTTTTTTTAAATCAGGAACACATTTTAATTCACACTGAACAACTTAAGGAGACTCTTGTGATGCATAAAAACTAGTCCATCCATTTTTCCCTTCGACACTGGACAACTGCAATTTCTTATCAATAGGTTGTCCCAAAGTTATTCCAAATAGTTTTTACTCTGTTCAAAACAATGTTCTGATGAGGATTAGCAGGTATGATTATTTGTCTTAGCTTACTTCTATGACTTCCTAATAAATCTAGGGCAGAATTGAAAACTATTCATCATAGATTTCAATAAAAACTCATCATAAAAGCTCTTAAAGACCTAGCTCCCTTAGTTTCACAAACTCAGTCTTAACTAGTCAGAACTCAAAGAACCTGACTGATTGAAAAAATATTATGCTCTCTTTGGCTCAAAAGCTGTGATGTGATCTAAACTGTGAGGAATGTGATCTGTTACAGATCTTTTTGTGTCACATTGGCAAATACGCCTGGACTAATATTTCTCCGCTTGTTGGTCTCCCTGTCCTGTCATCTTCGACCTCCTACTGGTCAATGCAGAACATTTACAAATGCCATTTAAACTCATCCAGACTAAAGAAAGCTCTAGACAAAATGCCCAACAATAAATCAGGACCCGATGGATTTCCAGCAGAATATAAAAGCACTTCTGGCACATATTATCACCAATTTTTTAGAGTTTTAATAAAGAAAGAAAGAAAGAAAGAAAGAAAGAAAGAAAGAAAGAAAGAAAGAAAAATAATATAAAAATATCTCTATAAAACCCTAACAAATGAATACAGCAGCAATGATGCTTCTTTTTAAACCAGACAAAAATCCAATGTACCACTCCAATTATAGGCCACTCTCCCTCATTAACACAGATTTAAAAATCATCACCAAAGCACTCGCAAGTAGAATAGGATCAGTTATCCCAAACTTAATCCATCCTGATCTGACTGGCTTTATTAAAAAACCATAATATATCAGATAGCACACACAGATTATTCAACCTAATCAACACAACAAAACAAAAACAACCCAAAACCATAATTGTTTCATTAAATGCAGAAACAGCACTTGACAATATTAACTGGAAATTTTTACCAATAGATTCGGATTTGGAAAGTCATTCACACGTTGAATAAGAACAATATATTCTTCATAGAGGGCAACAATAACCACTAATGGGATCACATCACAAACCTTCGCACTTCATCAGGGAGCCAGACAAGGATCTCCACTCTCCCCATCTCTATTTGCCATCTTCATAGAACCATTTGCAGTTGCAATTAGACAAAACATTTACATTATGGGAATTAATGATAACTTTTCACAACACATGGTTAGTTTATATGCAGATGATTTATTATTTACAGGATCCTCACAATTCAATGCAAGAAAACTTCAATATCGTTAATACATTTTTCAAAATCTCAAACTATACCATAAACTGGCAAAAGTTTACTATTTTACCTCTCTCTCTGAAGAAGCATGGGATTCTGCAGCTCAAAATAATCCCCCTCCACTTCACACTGGCAATATCAAATATTTAGGAATTTACATCTCCCCCAGGCTGTCAGAGCTCTTTACTCTTAATTACACCCCTCTGTTAAAAAAGTAGAACATGATCTTAAACACTGGTCAAATCTTCCACTATCACTGATTGGACGGATATCCACAATTTAAAATGAAAATACTACCACAAGTTAACTATCCATTCTCAGTCCTGCCAATTACACCATCAGACAACTGGTTTAAATTAATTAAGTCAAGTATCTCATAATTCTGCCAAAACAAGAAACTTAAAATGTCTCTAGAAACACTACAAAAACAAAAATCATTAGGCAGATGAGAAGAACCTAAATTCCATACTTATTATTTAGCAAATCAACTTCAATATTTAATCACAACAACTCTTGGATAGAACTGGAACAAAATCAATGCAACAATGCCTCACTCTCAGATTTACTTTTTTTTTTTTTTACCAATGTCAATAAAGAAAACAACCTACAGTAAAACTATCACAATCAACTCAACTTTAACAACCTGGTAAATAGTTAAAAAAAATTCCAAAATACTCATTAGCAAGAGAGGGTAAAGGCTGGTCCAAAAAGCAACAACTGATGTTGATCCGAGCTATTCTCACACAAAATCAAGTCCAACTAAACATCCTGTGGTGGCCATACTTGCAGCCTCACACCCAAAGTCAGTAACCCCACGCGCCAACAATTTTTATTAGATTTTCAGTTTTGTTTGTTTAGCATGTGTTGAACTGCATTGGTTCTATTTGTAGCACACAAATTTATTTAACTTTCTGTATGTTCAACTTTGTCAAATTCTTTACTAATTTCTTTTCTTGTGTTACCAGTGCTGGGGATCCATTGGCTGACGGTTGCTTGCTTTTGAGGCAGCTGTTTCATATGATGGGATTGGGGCCATATCAAGATCAGCCACATCATGGTGGAAATGATGTATCTATATGTATTAACTGCCACACAAGGGACAATAAAACCCTGGACCTGCTGTTTGCCAACACAAAGGAGGCTTACAGTTCATCACCCCT
>JAOWBL010002851.1:0-13056 GCA_028564865.1 Zenarchopterus dispar | reverse complement strand
ACACACACACACACACACACATACACACACACACACACACACACACACACACATACACACACACACACACACACACAGGAGTTGCAGAGCCAGACCAATGTCTGTAACAGAAATAATTACATTCGGATGACATTTAAGTAAAATCAAATGACATTTTTACAAATCTCCTCCCTGATGATTAGGATCTCAGATTTAATATACTTTGTCTCAGTATCACACTGAAAAAAGATATAAAATATGATGAAGTAGGACAAATTCTGAAGAGGGAAAAGAAGGAAGTTATTGACGTAAGGATAGATTAAGACAAGGCTGTGTTTTGTCTTAATCTTAAGAAAAACAACTTTTGTCAACTTCCAACATCTTTCCTTCTGACTTTTAAAACATCTGTCTGTAAGGATCTTTGCATACTTGCAGGTTATACGTGTATCAGATACCATGAGGTGAACTTTGTATAAATATTTGGGGAGGACCACATAAAGCAGGATCTCCACCTTAGTATCCCAGTGTGCAATGATAATTTGCAGAGAGTGCACGCAAGTTAAACAGCACATTAGATGACATGCCTTCTGGACGCTCTATTCAGGCAGAAATGAGACCTGCGTTTATGCTCATGTTGTTGGATTATTGGTCTCGCTAATTTCTGTACCACAGAGGAGTGATCCATCTTCTCCGAAACACCTGAGGTCCATAAGACTATGGACTTTACAGTGTGGTCTGAAAATAGGTTAAGTCGAACTATTCCTCCACATCTACTCTCTTCCACAGACTGTGCTGTATCAAGAGGTTTCCTTGAATCTTGACATTGATTTGGCATGTCAGGATCCAATGACTACAGGAGAGAGGTGTGACTGCAGCAGTTAACAGTATCCTTTGGACAAGTGATGCCATTTGGTCTTGTCCATGGTATCTAGAAAAAGTATTCTGTTCCTTCTTTTTTTTTTTTTTTTTGTCTAACATGAATTTAATTTGGGGTTTAACCACCCCTTCCCAGATATTAAGATTATTTCTATCCCTTCTCATCTTGTGTAATGGTTCAACTTCATGTTCAGGTCCAACCAGATCTTTGTCTTGATATATAAGATTTTTGAAAGTGTTATTAAAATATAAATAAAGACTGCAACTCTAGAAATTTAAGTTATCGCTTCTAGGACTGAACACTAGTTTAAATTCAAATAAAGGTAACAAGCTCAAATTTCAAAGTGATTATCCAAAACATTTTTTTTTCCGTTTCCATAAAGAAAGTAATTTTTTCTTGACTTACCTCCATATCATGAGACCCAGATGTGTTTCAATGGATGAAAATTGTTGTGAAGAGGAAATAAAACACAGTACATGCATGACTACATGCAGGGCACAGATGACCTCATATCATCTGAGCATTAACATTGTGTGTTTTGCATATCTGAGAGGAGCCATTTTCATCATTCATTTGTCATTAAAACCATAAAATTGTTGTCCTTTTAGCACAGTATAGTTCCCCATGTAGTTCCATGCAAGGAGTCTTTTCAGCTGACCCGCAACTTATCTGAGCTCATCACTTAACACACTCTCTACAAATGAGGAGGATCATTTTTCTGCTTTATGTCATTTTAATCTGTTTTACCTCTGTGCCCTGATAATGCCACATTCATCATAATATCCTCAATAATGGGAAAGTGAGGGAGAATTGTAAACTGAGTGAGAAAAAAAAAGTGAAATCCTTCTTTTAACTAAAGCAGTGCTGCAAAGCTCTGGAATCCCCAAGAGATTAAGGATGAATGACACAGTACAAAAAGACCATCAGATTATGCTGCTGGACTGCAGGGAGCTGTCATATCAAAGCCAATGATAGGGTAGGGGTCATTATAGGGATAAGAAAAAGTACTTCATATAGTTAGGACTCTGTTTTACTGTAAATTGTACTGTACCAAGGTGCGCTGTAAATCAAGTTTGTTCAGTTTTTCAAAGTTGAGGTAAAGCAACAAAAAAGGTGAGCTTTGTAATTAAGAGCCAGGCAGGACTGGAATCCAACATTGACTGGGTTATATATATTATTCAGCATATTTAAGAGCCTCAATTCCCATCAGCACATTCTCAAAGCTGGCCATGATCCCAAGCAGTTAAACATCAGCTGGATCTGGGAGCTGAACATTTTTGGCTCGCGTAGACCTTTGACAAAGCACAGATCAGGCCATCCAGTTTGGCTCCCCTCTTTCTCTTGGCTTTGGTAACAAGCACAGTGACAATGCACTATCCATATAAATGAATTACATGCATTCAGCTTTTGCTCAGTCATTTTTACAACAGGGTGGTAGGAGTCTACTTACTGGGAAACTGTCAAGAAAATTGAAAATATTTTGTGCTCTGAAAGCAAACACTACAGAAACCTACTGACGGTGAACCTGAAGGTCTCAACACATTTCCCAAATCCACAGATGGCTTTGAGGATGTCTGCAGACAGATGACATATGGGTCATCGTGTCAGGAGCACACTGCATTGCCCTGCAAAGCTCCTCCAGTCATCAGGAACCCAGAGTGGATCATCTCCTTTTTTGGCCTGGCAGCTGAGCAGATTTAAGTATCTTTTTTTTTTCTGTCTGCATTTTCAGAGCCTTGGAGAGGATACTGACTGTATGTCTGTTCTTTTCTCAAACAAGCAACATGTTTATGCAGCATGCATGCATAAACATGTCCTGGATTTACGTTTAGATTCGACTTCATATTTTATTTCTTGGTGCCTGCTTTCGTATTGCTTACATCAATATGTCATTATGCAAACACTTAAATCTGAGAAACCAACTGACAAAGCATGTAGTTGCATGACATTGTATATCTGCTTTTTGAACTTTGTCACATTGTGAGAGTTTATAGTGTTGAATTTTCAGTCACAGACCCAGATATGTCACTGAGCTACAAGGTCTCAGGATTCATTAAATCCAACAAAACATGACACATTTCATTCTGTTGTAATTTATTTAAAAGGGGGAAAAATACAAAGCCAAAAGCAGTGTGTAAGTATTAGAGTCTTACTGCATCCAGGGGAAATAATAGCATAAGCAGCAGTCAGGTGCTGCTGATCAGATGTATTTGTCACAGTTTTTTAGTTATGGTTCTGGGTATTGTTATATTTGTATTATATTTAATCATTTTGTGGAAACTTTTGTCCAAAGTGATTTAAAAGTAAAGAAAATGCAGATGAGTTGAAGGAAAATGTGGATGAGTTTCTCCTGGTCTACAAGAATGTAGACTAGAAGAAAAAGGAAGAACAAACTGATATGATGACCCCTGTAACTTGGGGGCTTATGTGGGCCGGCTCTGGACTCTGCCCTGTAGGTCTGTTTCCTCCTTTCTGCTTTGTGCCTCCTAGGCTGGGGCTGTTTGACTTCCCCCCTCATAGGTCAGCAGGCAGGGATGGGGGTTGGGGGCCCTTGTGCTATGCCTTTGGTGCTGCAGGTGTGCTGTGGTCTTGCTGGCTGGTGTCAGACCTACTGGTTGCAATCGTGAGTTGTTGCCAAACTAGTATTGGAGATTAACATCATTACTTTATGTGCCTCTAGTGGACCGCTCCAGCTCTGGTGTGAATTGGGGGGATTCAATCCAACTTCACCACACAACCATCATACAGTCACTTACATTTACCACACCATGCTACACAAACACCACGCTACACAAACACTTCTGCATTTTCGAACAATGTTCACAACATCCATCACTCTCTTCTGTCTGTCTTTCTGTGCTTCACTGTCTGTGATTTTAGTCCTCTCTGTCAGAACCAGTCCCAGGTCCCAATAAAGTTTTTTGGATCAGACTGTCAAGAGGGCGGGTGAAGGACACACTCACCGTCTCTGTCACATAGCCACAAGAAAACTACATCTGCTGCAACATCAAACTGCACATAAAAAAGGGTTATTTGATCTACTATATAGATGTAGACACTTGAAGAAAAACAAGAAAAACCATGAAGACCAAAAATGAAGAAGTTCTGAACATTTTTCCCACAGTGATCATCATGGGGAATGTGAGATTCCTGGGAGGTGTTATAGATGAACTTATTGCACTAATGGAAGACGGCAGAGGTATTGTTTTCCATGCTTTCGTATGCTCTGGACTCTAGCATCTCTCCGTGTAGATTTTGGATGACACGAGTGGACAGACGCCTAACTTAACAGCGATCCTGGGGCAGGATAGCTTTCAGTGCTTGTTAAGAACAGATGCTACAATCCTGGGGATGTGGCTCAGAAGGAGCACATCTGCACTGCAGCCATTCTTACTACAGAGAAAGTACACATGTGATATCTGCCAATACTTCATATGATGTCATTACCACAGTTGTTGCCAAGCAACACAAGCACAAGACTCTAAAGTGTTCGTGATTAACTCTGGAGACATCAGCGATGTCCAGCGTCTGACAGTTTCTCACCTCGTGTTTGCTTTAACTTATATGGCAACTATATAATTTTCCTTTGGGGGCTTACAAAGTATTATTCAATTCATTTCAGTTCATTTTAGTTTGACTGAGCTCAGTTTAGTTCAGTTCAGTTCAGATAGAGATGCTTTTTGGAAGAGAAGGCCGTCTGCTTTATTGTCTGGGGGGTGGGGCGGGGGGGGGCAGGAAGTTGACTGGGACACATCCACTTTATGTCAATCAAAGTTAGCTGTGTCTACCAGCACCTTCAGCTAATTCACACTGGAGGAGTTGTGGAGCTGCCAGTGAATGTTTGCAGCAGAATATCCCATTTCAGGTACCATTTCAGTGGTGATGACGATGACCAATAAGGAAGTGATCACAGCAACCCATTGGCTAAGATGACTGCTAATCAAAAATCTACACCTCATATTATAGATACTTTGGTTTTTGTTTTTTGTTTTTGGCTCTACATAAATTCACCTGGCATGGTTAATAAAAAAGTGGTCAGTTGATGAAGTTTTATTACCTCTGGATTGATTTCAATGCGGAAGTTAGAGTGTTAGATTGTTGGCACTTGGGCAGGAGCCCGAGTTTATTGAAACACTTCCATCTTACCTCAGTTACCACAAAGTAGCTACTTTTGCTTAGTTTTGCTGACCTATAATGATAACTAAGATTAATTTATATTAATTGTAACTGAATTTGTTCATTACTGTGAATGCTGCTGCTCCAGGTTGCTGCTTGGGCTGGCAGTCTTAGTTTTAACTTTTGTGGTCCTCATTTCAAACATTGACAGTCCTTGTTTCAGATGTTGTTTCTATAGCAACACCCTGCATTCACTGATCAAGATTAATGCAAGGTAACATTGGTTATTGGTTATAGAGTTGTTGCCCATCCTGTAAAATACGAAACTATCTCATGTTTCATATAAATGATAAATAGTGTGTTACTTATCGAATCATACAGGAAGCAGTTTGTGCTGCATTTTTCTAATAGCAAAATATCATTCCACTTGCATTTAGCCCCCTACATCTGTCTGTTTGTAATATTGGTCAGTTTTAAGATGAGGAATGACAGATTATCAAGTAGATGAGTATGAGCACAAGCCTAAAATTGTGGTTTAATATAATTTTAACTAATGAGGTACATAAAAAAAATGGGGTTTGTGACATTTGATATATGCCAAAACATAGGTGGTGAACATGCATGCGGTTCAAGAGGACTTTTTTTCTTAAATAAAGGTCTGATGTAGGACTCTGTAGTTTTGACTGAAGGGAGTGAGAGTGTCAGAATCAGATTAGAAAGCTTTTATTCCCATTGTACTTGGTAATACTGTGTGTGGTGTGCACAGATGGACAGTTCATTTGAGGACAGTAAATATGTCCAGCTTGTCCTCTGCACTCTGCCTCCTGCCATAAACATCTGCTTTGCTGATTTCTGATACGCCTGTATGAAGGCCATTTTCTCTCCTTTTTCTCCTTCTCTTTGCTCCTTTTGCTCTCTTTTGTGGGATTTTCTTGTTACAGGGTGCTCAGTGAAATCAGCTGGAAATATATGATGTCTTGTAGCACGAAGGAAACCTTTCTATGGTGAGGATTTGGTGAAAAACTGTCCTTTCTAAATTAAATATCTGGTAAGAATAAGAAGCTATGACAAACAATTGAATTTGGGGGGAAAATGGTGGTCTGCTGGCTTCTTCATCTGTCAACAGGACGTTTTGAGGATGGATGGAATGTTATAGTTCAGTTAGATCTTTTTTTATTTCAGTTTCCATTTTAATATTGATACTTTGCATATATTTGAAACCCTGATGTAGAAAGATTTTTAATTATTGGCTTTCATTCAGAAGCCTTGAGTTATACACCGAAGAAGAGTAATTATGGCTGTAAATCTTAAATGTTTGGTAGCTTTTAGCTCAGAAGGAATCTTGAACTTGTGTTTTAAATAAATACTGAGGTAATGTGGTTTTTGACATTATTATGTTTTTATTAAATCTTCTGTCTGTCACTCTGAATTATGGTCGACTGAGTGTGATTCATAATGACAGGTCTCTTCACTGCTACTGACATTAAATGAAGCAAAAGCTGTTGCTGTAAATTTCAGAGCTTTATAAAGATCCCCAACACTCAGAAACCAGAGGTAGTTTTGAAAATGATTTGGCCTGACAAGAGAGAAAGAGATTTTAAGATTTCTGTCTTCAGCGCCCTTAAATGACCATTTTAAAAAAATGGATATTGACTGACTGGTGGTAGTCAAGCTGAGGTTTTAAAAACCAAGAAAAGTTTCTGATATGCCTGCTATCAGTGTCGCCAGAGAGGGAAATTAAGATCTACTGTTCTACTGGTCTTTAATGTTTACTCAAATATGAGTCTGATGGAGGCAGCATCTGAAGGAAACTGTGCATGTGGTGAGCCTCTGCCACTCAGGGTTTCTCTTCAACAGTACACAACACCCAGTGGGTTCAACAAGATGGGTTTCGTTATAACTCTTTTCAGAAAATGGCTAATTGCACCACTAGAAGCCCTCAATATGTATCTCCCCTGGTCTCAGCTGCTGCTTCATAAAAAGAGCTTTATAAATATTCCCAATACTCAGAAACACTCAAAAACCATAACAAGAGAGACAGGTGATGACCCAACTGGATGCAGGTGTTCTCTGAACTTTGCTGCTCCACATCTTCCCCTACAGCTGAGCTCAAGCCACACCCCACCACTAAATGTTGCTCCTACAGTTTCCGACTCGGGTAGAGCATGGAGAGGTTGAAGAGGTCGATGTGCCAACCACCTGCACCACCTCACCCACCCCCACAAGAGGACAGTCACAGAAGGCCAGGTAGAGAGTGGCTGTAAAAGCTGGTCCATGGATCTGCAGGAAAGGTGGAGAAACAGTGTTAGTCTCTAGGCAGGAGGACAGAGAAAGAACTGGATGTCATTGGGTGGATGGGTTAAGAGAATGTTTCTGTGGTAAAGGGACCAATCAAGCGGCGGCATCAATGCCAGATTGACAGCCAGGTAGCCCTCTGCCAGGGTGATGACTGATGCCAAGGACTTCAGCTGGTCACGGCCCACCCACTCCAAGGACCAATTTAATTGAAAATATAGCTTTTAGGCTTCACCAAGCAAATGATATAATAGGTTTGAAGAGAAGACAAATTTCATGAGGAGGACACCTCTCCAACAGTTAAGCACGGCTGTCCATTGATGCCTCCTTTGTGGCCTTGTCTCAGTGTCAGCCTTGAAATACCTGTCCTGTCGTCACACAGCGATAAACAAGGCGGCTTTTGTTTCCTGGCACTCCTTTGTTGGCTCAACCCAGCTGGGCTACTGGGCAAACCAAAGCCTACAATAGGTGGAGAGAGGAAGGCAGCTACGTTGTCATCACATCAGATGTGAGTCAAGTCTGCATCGTTCTTTTCTTGTGGATTTTGAGGGAAACATGCCTCTCTGTCCCAACATGATAATGACAGACATGTTCACATAAGTTTTGATTGTTAGAGACAGTCCTTCCGCTGCTCAGAATTTCATCCTTTGTGCTACATTTATGCTTGAAAATGTTTGTCTTTTTCGTTCAATGAATTTCTGGACGTCATTCTTTCCTTTCCAAGTAGTTTATGCACAGCAGCATAAACAGTCAGCACAAGGCCCCCAGTGCAATGCTCAAAGCGAGCCCTGTTTATCACAATACATCCAAATATCAAGCTTATTATTCATCCTTCAGCCTGCCTTCCTCTCTCTTCTTTTTCTATCAGCTGCCACTCAACAGTTCCCACACCGATTAAAGCATTATTAACCAGCTGTGGCCCAGTAACAAAAGCCAGTTTCAGCGGCAAGTGAAAGAATGCAACTTCAAAACAACCTGCTATAACAAAAGGCTTTATGTGTCAGACGCCAAAAAAAAAAAAAAAAGAAGAAAAGTGGTGGTGGGGGGGTAAAACTATTGGGGGGGGAGTAACAATATAAGTCACAAATGATTTTTATCATACAGTTCTCCTTTGAGAACTTTTTTTGTTTGTTTTTGTATGTCAGTACATCACCCATTAGTCTCCCTTTTGAACATCAAATCATTCATTAATCCTTAATAAAATATAATTTGTGATTATGCCTCTTTATGTTGAAGTGTGATGTTATATTTGTATTTTTGTGTGTATATATCTGTATATATATATCTGTATTTCTTGAATATCATCAAGTGTGTGGCAATGTGACAGTGAATGCTTGCTCCGAGATGAGATTGGATGCAAATTCAATGTTAAAGATGTGTTGATATTATAATAAAGGCAGTAAAGGCAGTTAAGTAGGGTATGTCCTCATGCCCCTAAACAAGAACTTTGACCAATGTTTCAACAAAATAATGTACTGACACTGTCATTTACAATGTATTGCACAAGGTGAAAATGACAGAACTATATAAGGCTTGTGAAATATATTACTATAACTCTTCTATGTGGCACTTTTTAATTGCCCAGTCTTGGCAAATCCACTTTTATTAAGATAAAATGCTTTAAAGAGTTGTGCTGTGATTAAAAGTCTGATCATAATGACAGTTGGTTTTTGGATTTTTATTGATTTATTTATTTTTAGAAATGAGGTTCAAAAATATGATCTGCTGGTTTTAAAAGTTGCTAACTTTAAAAACGAAAAGAGGAAATCTGCAGTGGGGACTGATTATTCTTTTCTGACACAATGAGCATCAACTTCCTCTGGCTCATTGTTAGAGTTAAATCAGTAGCTTCAGATGTATGCTGTGCATTTACGGCGTAACTTCCTTTGATAGAAATGTTCCCATCTGAGCTGTCAGCTTGTGTTAAATTTGCTTCTTTTTTTGCTGTCCATGAGTTGAGTTGAGCGGCAGCTTGGCAGAAGTCCAGCAAATGTTAGGGCCATATTGAAAGAGTTTCCCCATTCAAGAGCATGTCTGTGAGCTGCTGAGGAGCGTCTGTGAGGCCAGACCTAAAGTTTTCTATGTTGAAGCTGTATAAGGTTTCAGATGGAGAGGTAGCATATGATAGCCCGGTGGAGCATTCAGCAGCTGGAAAGTGCACAGTCAGGAAGTGAATTGATTCAAAACAGAAGTGCAGCATAAAAGAGCCTTCAGATGTGTTGACTTGAAACATGAAAAAATATACACAGAATATGAAGAATGAGAGTGCAAAAAGTTCAATTTGGAAAGGAAAACAGAGCATGTAATCAGGTTGTGAGGACATTTGAGTTGTATATACTGTGCTTATGTGTGGACATTACTGTATTGTGCCTTGATTTACATTCAGACCTGGTTTGTCACTGCTGCTCTTTATCCCATAATAATGTAATAATAATAATAATAACAACAATAATGGAGCTGCATCTGAGAGAAGGTAAAAATGCTGAAAGTGTTGCAGTTCACCTCCATGAAGAACGGTGTCTTCCTGTATTGAACTAAGAAGTGACTACAGACTGTGAACCCTCTTGCCTGAAGTGGCTGCAGTTACGTGTCTTCTTCTACTTTAGTTGATGACAAACGGCCTCGTTAACAACACCACAAAGGGGCTCCAAAGCCATTTATGTTAACTTTAATAGAACTGTGTGTTAATATTTAATATTTTTCTACTTTCACAAGGATTATTTTATTTGTCTCTAAAATGCGCTTCAAGCAGAGACATGACATGAACATGAATAGTTTGAAACATGCAAGACTTTTTGTATACACACAACCGTATTGTCACGCTCGCTGTACTACCGTAGAACAAAGTGCTTCAGATCAGTGAGCAGCCAGTTAAGCGTGAGGAGCTCTGTGGGTTGGGAGAACTCAGTTGCTCGCCCGTTTTGAGCGGGATCATCTGCTCGGTCACACGGTGCTGTGTTGCATTCACTGTCCTCTGCAGGAAGCTGCCACGCTCAGAGGCTGATTCTTTGCCATGAGCTCCAAAACTCTTCAGTGGCATTTGGCTGTGATCCAAAGTGGCACTGCTGCTGCTGCGCTGACTCAGACATTAACTGTGTGTGGATTGGTATTGTGCTTTTAAATTCAGAGAGTGGAAGTATCTGTAATTTATCGTGCATGCTGAGAAAGAATGCCATTGAGTATGGGTCACGAACATCTGCTTTCTCTTGTGTGTCATTTCTTGGAAGACTGTCATGATCAGTTTTGGGATTTTTCAATAAAATCTATGCAGAGTGGGGTCAAGTCAGCTTACATGCACACTGGCAAATGATCTGTTGAATGAGTGTTATTTCTCTGTAGGAAAGAGATGCAAGAGAACAGACTAATAGTGCTGTTCTGTTTATACAGGTCAGCACTCTGTAGGGCTATAGTCTCAGTATGTCAGTGTCATAGATCTGGATATATTAGAGCAGGATGTTGTCATCCTAACAATAGAAATAGATGTCTTTATTTCCTATGATATTACCTAAGGGAAGCCTGCATAATGAGCAAAATAGGTCTATGTCCAAAACCTCGGGGCACGCAATAACATAAGTCTCGGTCACAATGACCTGCACTGACGGCTCTGAACACTCAACAAATGGTTTTTGGACCATTTCCTACAGCCTCCTTAAGGCAGCTTTATAAGAATCCAGTGTTTGTAGCTTGTTCCTAAGTTCGTGGCCAGGTGGATGGCCATATCCAAGATTTTATATGAACAAAAAGCTGCTTCGGAGGGCAGACGGACGAATGCCTTCGGAACAATCAAAGAGACCAACGGACTATGTTCATGTAAGTATGGCACAGTAACACATTAATGTGGTTTTTTTTTTTTGTTTGTTTTGTTTTTTTTGGGGGGGAGGCTTACAGCATTCCCATGAAGGCCTTTCGAATGCAGATGTGTACAAAGGCTCTAGGAAACTGTGCTCCCCTCCATGAATGTCTACAAACTTCAGATTCTGTACATTTTTTACATTTAGTTGAAAGCACCACCATTTGTAAGGATCTTTGTGACTGAGGCTCAAATCTGATACGAAAAGAGGACACACAATTTACATCTACAAACTGAAATCTGTCACACAGTCATTTAACATTTAATAACAGACAAGTTGAAGGCATCTTGCTCACGGGGCTACAGCAAAAGCAGCAAGTGTCTATCATCTCTAACACGCAATTCACCTTCTTTGAATCACTTGAATGAGAGTGAAAATGGGTTTACACTCACTGGCATTTTGACAAAGTTGGAAAATGGCTGGTCTACAAAGAATAAGACTGTATCTACAAAGACTAAGATAGTGGGATGTTACAAATTCATGAACTGTAGCCTGACAGTACAGTGCAAGGAATAAGCAACATAACTCAACACAAAGCCAAAGTGCTTTTTATTGTATTTGAGAAAATATTAAACTTCACAAAGGAATGTGATAAATATTTATAAATAAATAAATAAATAGTTTAGCCAGTAACAACTAGCTACATTTTACTTCTGTAACAGCAATGTTGGAATAAACAGTGCAGACGAAATTACATCAGCAGTATCTAAAAGTTCACCAAACCTCATCCTCCCCCCTTTGTTGTTTAAAAATCATTACTTGTAGATAATCTTATTGTTTAGAACATCTCATCTATTTCTTCAATGTTAATTGCAATCTCCTGAAAAGGATAGCTGAAGCAGCTGTAAGTTCCTATGTGAGTATATACTCACATAGGAACTTTTTTTAATATACATATGACAGTCTCTGAGATCATGATTCTCAATACATTAAGCACCTTGTTAGTTCATACCTTCTTGGATTATAACACACACGATGCTCCAGGTGCTCCATGATGCTTTTATCTTTGAAACTTGTTGGACATAAGGAATAATACATAGAATGAAAAACAAGAAGAATAACCTTTTCACGGCTTTATCTAGAAACTGCTGCTGCCACCAGGCACAACAACAATTTCTCTGTTTTCCAGTCAGTTTCCCATCACTTCAACTTGCAGCTTCTGATCTCCATAGAAACACTTATTAACAGGACTGAGAGGTGCTTTATCTAAAAACCTGTGGGAGCATCTTCTTTTCAACACTCTTTCTTCTTAGATAAGTGCTCAGGATCCACTTTGCCATTCTCTTTTCATTATAATATACTATATCTGTTTCTCCCTCCTTCATTCACGTCCTCACACCACCACAACTAAAAATTACTTCTAAGCATATGGGCAATAAGGAGCTTTTTGTCACCACTGCTGATGGAAATTTGTCTGACAGTCACCGTTTTTCTCGGCTCCCACACACACAGTAGCACACAAACTGTGGTGCTCCACCCTTGAGTGAACAAGAGATGGGGGAGGCAGAGGGCAAACAAAAGACATGCAACGGAAGTGTGAAAATTATGGTTTTCCAACACGATGGTGCTACTGGGTAGAAATGTATGTTCTCGCATGTATTCGCTAGGTTGCTGGTAGCTAACAGATACTGACAAAAGAGCAATAGGTGTTGCCAGGAATTTTCAGAGTCAAGAGTGGCAGAGTAGATGAGATCCAAAAGGAGTGTGTTTTTTTATGCAGAAGATACGGAGAAATAATTAGACGGCTCTGCCGTTGTGGGGTGTTTCAGTGATGGACAAGAGACTGAGTACGGAGAACTGGTGGAGCATTTTGTGGCATAGTGTGGGAACAATCATCTCATCTTGAATGAGAACAAGACAGAGGAGATGAGTGTGGATTTCGGAGAGCCAGGATTAAGTCAAATAGTTTTTTTTTTTCATTATGGGAGAAGAAATGGA
>JAOWBL010002850.1:0-13057 GCA_028564865.1 Zenarchopterus dispar | reverse complement strand
ACACACATCATATACCTTATGATGTATGTTCACTATAATAGTTACACTTTTATGTCAAACTGTGACAGCTCACCTTGCAGCTGCTCGTCTCGGATCCGTCGGATGGCTGCTCGGATCATCTTCCTCTCCTCATACTCACTGGCAGAGCGCAGCTATAAGCAAATTTTCCAAAAAAACCCAAAAAACTTGACTGTACTCGAATTGCAAAGTGAAATCAGTGTTACCACAGTTTTATACAGTTATATATTAGTATTCACCATTTTTGTGAGCTCATCAGTGTCCTGGATTGATTGCAGTTTCTGTGAGAGGACGTCTAATTTCTCACTGGACTCTGAACTGAGAACAAACAGGAAAAAATGCAGACATTTTAATGAGCCATCAACACACACTCTGCCTGAGATAAACTGGAAAACTTAATATAATACAATATTAAAATAGTCTTATTGATTTTCAAATTAAATCTCTATGCATCTCATTTCAGTTCAAAGATAACACAATTTTGTTGTGAAGATCCCAGAAAAAGCACTTCCAAACTGAGCAAGGGAAAGAGCTGCACACGTAAGTAAGAAAATTAAAAGCACTGACACAAACCGCCTGGAAAAAGCTGCGCTCATCCTCCTCCTTTAAATCTCATTTTGCTCCATTTCACTGGTTGCCTTAGTAGGTTTCTATTACCCATATGGCTCTTCGGTTCCCTCATTATCCTCACTCGTTCCATCCACTGGTATTATAGGATGTGCAGCATGCTGGATTTGGAATATTTCACATTCCAGCACTGAAACGTATGGTACAATACCACTCTTAGGTTTTAGTGTGTGCAGCGTATGCATGTATGCGAACCAGCGTGTTTTCTTTAGTGACTTCAGTGATGCACATCCACTGTTTTTATAAGGCCAAGCCACCTGAGAGCAGAGGTGAATGGAAGTGATTAGGCCCCACTGCTATTCTTGGGAGGATTCAATGACAGAGAGAAAGAGAAAGGCTGCTCCTCACATCAAAGAGCGTTAAATCTTTACTTTGCTACATTCCAGATGCTGGTATTGCGCTAAAGCCTTCATCTTGAATTGACAATTGTAATAGGACTCAAGCCAGCTCATTCCTGAAGGTTAAAATTTTACAAAAACAAAAAAAATATTCCACTACCAAGGTCATTGGTACTAAGATTAATGCATATTTAAACTCACTGTACCCAACTGCATGGTTGGACAGCTTTTAGGATTTGCTTAATGAGCAGAGGAAAATGTGTTTACCAAGAAAATACTGAATAAGTCCCCTCAAAACATTGCAATGAACATATCTTAAAAATTAATTAACACTAACGTATCAGCCTTTTCTTTTAAATGGCAAGTCAGTTGTGAGAATATTTATATATATTTTTAAAAAAAGATCTTCTTTGATATACATCAACCTGTTTGTCCTGTGGTATGAGTTATCAGTTTATTTACAGTCCTGCGCTGAATAACAGGTGCTGGGAACGGTTTATTTATGAACTGGAAAAATATTGAGAGTGCTTTTCGTAAGGTAAAGAAATAAATGATGCGATAACTATTTCTGTTCAGATCTCTTGAGCTCAAGGCAAAGTTTTT
This sequence comes from Zenarchopterus dispar, assembly GCA_028564865.1. NCBI lineage: Eukaryota > Metazoa > Chordata > Actinopteri > Beloniformes > Zenarchopteridae > Zenarchopterus > Zenarchopterus dispar. The sequence goes on along the minus strand of JAOWBL010002850.1, from coordinate 11,471 downwards.
TAAAAGTATGTGAGCACACAAGATGGATATTGGAAAATTTAGTGTTGCAGCAGTTTCCTGTCCCTTGTGACTTCCTGGCTGGACTTTTCCAGACTTTTCCCCCAGGAGCCAAGGAATGCTGCATCTGGATTTGTGAATGTTTCCTTGACATCTTCAGTTCACCTGGTCTGGTACACTTTATCTTCAAAATAGTTTTGTAAGGTCTCACCTGAGGTGGTTCTCCTTGTCCTCCTGCTGATTGAGACGAGTGGGTCGAAATCTCTTACTGGCCAGAGCGGCCTCCATGTCTTCAATCTCCCTCCTCCTCAACTCCCGGATGGCTGAACGGATGAGGCGTCTCTCGTCCAGATCGACGGTTCCATCCAGCTGCACCAGGGACAAAAAACACGTAATGAGAATGAACGCAAGAATAAACTAGCACTACTCCGACGCAGCAAAACATTTGGCTTGCAAAGACTAGTCACTTGTCAGGTTAAAATTTGCATGATGCACCAGAGTGTCGTGGTCACATTTTAGGAAATGGCAAAAATAATTGCATAAGAATGTGCACAGGTACTGAGTCACAGGCTTGTTCTCAATTCAAGTACAGAGCGGTGAATAAATTGCACTGTAAGGTCAAGTGCTGGTTGAAGCCTTGAGTTCTTTAAGTTGCCATTTTTTACTCTCTATAATTACCCCCATTTACAAGAGGAACCAGCTGTTCAACTGTAGCATCCTAAAAAGGCCTAGGAATCAACCTCCATTGAACTCAAGTTTGTGACCTTTTAAAGTGTCTAGCCTAGTCAGAGTCATAGCTGATGAATGCGTGATGTCCAGACAGCGTTGTAGTAAACATCCTGGGGTTATTTCTGAACCTGCGAGAGGGAGTTACATGGTCAGACGGCCAGCTCATTGATTGGTGATGGCAACTGATCAGACTCCACTAATGAGAAAAGACAGGTCCACCTGAGCAGGGAGCAGAGGGCAGGAATCAGGCGCTAATGCTTAGCCTCAACAAGCAGGTTTATTTACACTCTCCTGGTCAACCAGTCACTCTGATATCTTCCTCTCTCACACAGAAGCTGGGCCGCAAGAGGCCCTGCACACTCTGTTATTGAAGTGGTCCACTCAAAACCCTCACCAAGAGGTTTCATCACCCTGACTATTAGTTAAAAGGTCTCTTTTTTTCCCAAGCAAAAGAAAAGTAATTTATAAATGTTTGTCAAAGAGAAACACCACCTCAACAAGCTGGATGAAAGCATCCAGCTTAGCAACAGCCCAGAGAACAGGAGGGAAAAGGGAGCGCTCTCTGGTCACACTTGAGGTGGATCTCTCTTTCGGTCGACAGCGAGAACCTGTCAACACACGCCGAGACAAGCAGCATCTCAGTCTTTTCTTAAAAGCCTAACACTGAAACACACACACACTTGTGTTTTCCTGCTGCGCCTGTTAAAAGTCATGGAGATACAAATCTTTGCTTGTTAACTGCTCTCTACATAAGAAATCTGGATGTGGTTATTAAGCCGAGCTTTAGATGCTGATGGGTTTCATAGTTGGGACAAGAGAAGGATGAAGACAAGGAGGAGGAGCAGGGTCATTTCACAAAAGAAGAAGAGGGCCAGCAGCTTTTAAACGTCTCGCTGTGGTTTGACAAAATATGCAGCTAGGACTGCCTGGGCTCAGAGGGACTCTTCTATATGCTGTAATTTGTGGAAATTTTAAGTGCTGAGCTGACTGAAAAGAACCGTTAAAGAGAAAGAACTCTGAGCTGGCTGGAAAAAGGGATATGAGAACAGAGAAGAATAAGGGCCTCAGGATGACAAAGATGGAAAAAAAAAGAAAAATAAAATAGAGTCTACGCTTGGATATGCCTAAAAATGGGCAGATGAGAGCTGGGTGGGAAAGGGCCGGGCCTCGCACAGGTCATTCTTCACATTCCTGCTGACTCACAAGGAAAAAGAAAAAAAAAAAAGGTAGTGAAATACGCTGAATTTGATTTGGTTGCAGTCAAGCAGTTAGATGATGATGTGACAACCAGGAGCAACAGTGGCAAGTTTCTAATAGCGAAGAAGGAAAATAATCAGAGAAAATGAAAATATCTCTCTCATATTTAAAAATCACTGGCCTGTGTCCGTTTCACATGCCCACACAGACAGACGCACACAGTCACACGCTTACCAAACACTCAGGGGAGCCATCTGTTACCACACTGTCATACTCACTGCTGAGTAAATGTCATGACGCGATAATACAGCCTGTATGCTAACTGCTGAGTTTTAGGGCCAGCTGATTTATTTTTTCATCACTGAGGTATAAAGCAGAACAGCCTCAAGCCTGGACCTCCACTTCAAAACCTCCTGCTTAACATTTCATAAAAAGCTGCATTTTCAGCTTGAGCACTCTGTCTTGTACATCAGTTTAAACATAAACCAAATTCACAACAAAAGAAATGAGCATGTGAAAAAGCACAAAGCCGTCAAACTCTGTTACAGTATTCTTTTAAAATATAAGCACAGCGAGAGGGATTAAAGTCATGATGTTATGATAAGAGATGAAAAACAATCCTCACAGTCACGTCAGCACTTGGACCTGACCTGCTCCGACAACACTACTTCAAGTAGCAGCGTGTGACACTTACACAAAAAAGTTTTTTTCTTTTGTTTTTTTTTTTAAATGAGCCAATCAGTGGGTGAATGGGTGCATGTTTCCATTTGGATTGGTTGCAAAGTTCATATTTTGAATTCAAAGAGCCAATCCACCTGGCGCAATAGCAGCACATGCAACTAACCTTTCCTGCAGAAGAGAGGGAAATAAAAGTCAACCAATAACCTTGCACAGGAAAGTAATGAGAGGGCTCAACTCAAAGCAAACAGAACACACCTTCAACTTGGACACCTGCCAACTAAAACAGAAAAACCGTTAAAGAACCAGACGGAAACACATACACGTTCATGTAGACACAGAGTCCAGTTAACAGTGTGACCATGTGACAGTGGCCTCAACAGAGAGGGAGTTGTGTTAAAAGTGGAAGAGGAGGAGTCAAACAAGTTACACAATGATGTCACTTTGCATCAATCACCATTCTCAAAGGCTCTCCCTCTAACCCCCCCAAAAAATCAAACCAGAAACCTCCACTGAACCAGGTGTCACTCTGTCTCCAAATATCACCATGACCCAGAAAGCAGCCAATACAACCAGACACAAAACCCTCCCTCACACAAGTCTAAATCAGAGGTCACACAACATCAAGACGTCACAGACCTGTCAGCACCTTTAATGATGGTGGGAGAGTAGTCATAGTGCAGTCTGGTCTACCGTTGCTCACCGCCTCTCACAAAGTTGCTGTCACACCTGTTAGCCTGAACTGGGTCAACCTGACTCACCTGGTGAGATATGATCTTTCAAAACAGAGGACAGGGTGAAGAAAGTAAACACAAAACTGTGGAAAATGGGGCTATCACTCCCCTTCCTCTTACCAAAAAAGGTACACATTACACCAGAAAACCATTATGCGGGAATCATTACGTAAGGAGTGTGACTTATTAAAAAAAGTGTTTCACAAGCGGACTTGATAAGGCTTGTACTAGCTTTGAGTCACTTCCTGGCAAACAGCAGCCTTCTATGAAATAAAAACCTCAAAACCTCCAAAGACATCTCTGTGAAGAAGCTCAATCAATCAAGGCCAATTAGAGAGCGCTTGGGGTTTACAAGTAATCCCAACCAGCTGGTGGCACACTCCTGAGCACAGAAACGCCCTCTGAACCCATGTGCTGCACATGAGAAACAGATTAAAATGTGATTTTAAGTTTGGGAGGTTGGTTTATTTTATTGAGCCAGACATGGAAACTGCGTCACGAGTGGCAGGAGCTCAGCGCTCTTCAGGTGGTGAAAATACATGGGGCTGTGGTGGCGTGGGCTCACCGTCATAACTGAGGTGAATGGTTCATATAGGATCTAACTGTGGAAGGATATGATTTTAACTTGAACCTTTATTACAGAAACCTAAAGTTACATTTACGTTACACAGTTTGTTTACTTCAGTGCATGATCATGATGGAGAAGGTACAGGCCCTGATTCACTGTTAAAGCATTTTCAGCAATTGAAACAGTGTTAATAAAATCACTCATAATATCTAAGCTCTAACTCGTAAACTGCATACACCAACTTTAACTGAACCAAATATTATACATTTTAATTTACGGTTCAGATGCAAAGTTTCCCACATTTTTAATATTTCAGACTAGTCACAGGGATTCAGTTAATTTTTTTTCCCTCCAGAGAGTTTATAAAATTCTTAAAATTTAAGGAAAAGGTAAAAACAGGAGGTGGTTTATAGATTTTGAATAAAAAAGTATTCAGAAGAATTATTCAGAGACTTAATATCATCTTTGGGAATACTCCTACAAATCCTAGATGGCTTTCCCTTTGAAAGTTTCTCTTCATCTTGGCAGAAACATTTAAGTTTATTCAGATTAGAAGGTCAATATTAATACATACATCTTCAGGTTTCTCCAAAGATGCTTTACTCAGGTCTAGATTCTGGGTGGATCATTTCAGTACTTTTCACAAAGTAACAAAGTCCTGATTTTTTTTTTTTTCTTTCCTTGGTTACTATATCTTCTTTAAATGTAAACCTTTGCACCCTGGAAAAGTCAATAATTCAGTCAGGCTTGCTCAGTTCAGTATCTGGCTTTGCCTTATTTCCAACTGGTCTTCCAGTCCCTATTGCAACATCACCGTCTTGGACTAAATGCTTTGTATTTACGAGGTAATGGTTTGTGTCTGGTTTCCACAAGAGGATTTTGCCTCTCGTGGTCTAAGAGTCATTCAGGTTCCTTTTGGTTGTCTGTCAGGTTCTCCCCCCATCTACACGGGATTATTTAGCTTCAATGCAAGGTTTACAAAGTTTGTTTGTGGTTCCAAACTTCTTACTTTTTAGAGGCGAATGTGTGATTGAATGAACAAAGTAAAGAAAGTAAGAACAATATTTTAAATAAGAATGAAATACAGCAAAACATTAAACGGTAAAGAGTTTGAAAAGGTTTCATCTGGACTGCACATGCAATTTGGGATGCTTCATTTATAAAGAGAAAAAAAGATGCCACATCAAATATTATTAATAATGCTTCAAATAAAGAAAACAGAGCAACTATGCAAGTAGTGCAACATTTCAAATACCCTGTCTACATACTAAACCCTGTTATTCTCTCTGGTTGTGTTCAGGCTGGTGTGTGGAGGGCTTCTAACTTCACCTTCCCACACACACCCACCCAGGCCGGTCTGGGAGCACAACGACCCCCTCAGGCTGAGTCCTGACCCTTTGACTCCCAGTGGGTGAGTGTGTGGTGTTTTCATGCTTAAGGATTTCTACTCTGAGAAACAGTAACATGTTGGGCCTGACACAAAATAGCATGTATGCTTTCTGCTTTCCCACAAAATGTATGCATGGAGCGTGTGTGTGCATACACGTGCATGGACCTGAGTAAGAGGTAAGGGGTACTGGGTTTTTGTGCATAAACTAATAATTTCCAGTGAGGGCTAAGGTTAGCAAGCAGCCAGGCTGCAGATCAGATCAGTGTCTTAAACTCACTTGTGTCAAGCCCACAAATGCGTTTGCCCTTATAAGGAGAGGCAGGACACTCATGCTACAGAGCTGAAGTAGATTAACATCTAACACTGAAGAAGCTGGACTGCTTCAGACACAAATAAACAACAACTCACAGAAAGGATGCCAGAGTTCGTGAATACGATCAACTTCAAAGCTCTTTATTAAATTTTCTCTGGCACAAGACTCTACAATGAATCAGGTAAACGCTTGTAAATCATTTCTCAATGCCTCAAGAAAACAACACATGCATGCAAATGGCCTGGCACACACCCACTGGAAAACAGAAATATAATGAGGATATATGAGACACCCTCCAAGGCATGAGATACGCGAGTTTTCAGAACAGGGAGTTTCAGTCACCTTTCGGCTGGAAATGAAAAAGAGTCAAACCAGAGACGAGGTCAAAACTACAGCACAAACTGAGCATCCATTGTCTGTTGTGAAAAGGAGGTTGTATCAGTGAAATATACGAGCAGAGAGAGTAGGGATTACTGTACATGTGCCAGCATGGCTCTGCGAATGCAGCTGCACGTGTAGTAAAGCTTAATCTCCCCTAATAAACGGGATGGCAGGACTGTGAGCAGACCTGGGAAAACAGTGTCCTCCTTTACACTTGAAGTGGCAGACATAAAGAGTAGACACATGCAGGAATGCATGTTGGGTTCAGAGGGGGATCTAATCATCAACAGTGTCCTATAAGACTGTAATCATGTGATGAAGATTGATCTAAACTCTCATGTCTTGCATTTTAAGCAAAAAAAAACCTTCAGTGGTGTAGTGAATCTCACATGAATGCTGATGAATGAATCAGCACTCACTTGACTGTGCAAATGTGGTTGAACATGCTGATCTTTCAGCTGAGTGCAGGACCTCAAAGTTACTTACAATCTTTGCTGCATTACTGCAAATCAGTCCACCACAAACAATTTTACAGTACGAGAGCTGTCTTTTGGGCCTCTGTTAGCTACCTCTGTGTAAACGGGTGGGCCTCTTTGGCCTGTCAGCACCTACACAGTTTATCCCACCTGTGTTTCTCTTCAGGTCAGGCCAGAGTGACTTATCCTGGTTCAGCTTGTTCAGGACAACAGTGACCCACATTTGAGCGCTGGTTTCATGACAGCTTTTCAACTGAAAGCCATCTCACTACTTTTCTATACCCATACAAAGCTAGTGTCAGACTAGCCAAGTGGTAAAATGATTGATTCTCCAAAAGTACTTGTGTCACCCTTTTTTTTTCATTGATTTAAGTTTGCAAAGACAGTATCTTTGAAACTAAAAATTAAACCACACTAATCTGGCTCTCCACTTGCTTCTAAGCTACTCCTGTTATCTTATGAGCAGAAAATTTCCTTCCACTGTTTCTTTATCCAAACTTTTAATAATAAATCAGAGGAAATTATCATGAGGGAACTGACTATTGTATCTTAGCTCTGCATTCATGAGCACAATATAGCAAGTTTCCACATAAAAGGAACATCGTAAAATAAAATATATAAAAGAAGTTAAAGGAAGTGCTTCAGCAGGCCTCAAAGCAGACAGAGTAGATGTTGAAAAATCATGAATTCCCTCAAAATAGTGGATATCAAATGCTTTCGCAAATAGGGGCGAGGGGGGTCCAAAACTGACAAGACTGAGCCAAGCAAAATTGAAGCGATCAACAGTGGATATCTCGAGAAAGCCATGACATTAACAACAGTGAGCTGGAAAGCAAAACATCAACATCCGCCTGATGATGTTTAGAGGACTTCAGGAAATGGCTCTTTCCTGAGGGACTCAAAATAGAAAAAAAATATATAGAACCACAATGTTTCTACATTTCTAATCATTTCTGTATTTGCCATATAAATATATATATTTCTTTGAAGATATCCCCCTTCATACAGTGAGTAAATATTGTGCAGTTAGATTTTTTTAAATCTAATTAAAATCAGTGATTACTAACCAACCTGAATCACTTCTGATTAAACAGATCACTGCATGTTGCTTCCTGTGTACCATTTACTTTATAAACAGAGCCACACCCGAGATTTCCAAAGTAAAGCCAAAAAAACGACGATTGTATGAACATGTTGCTAGGACGCCTTCATGCAAATGTGAAATAAAACTATGTGAATAAATCTTCTCTTCCAGTGCAAATAGAAAATGATTTAATATCATGAGATTTTTACTAACCTTTCAGGTGTTACAGTTTTGCATAATTTTTGAAAAAAAAAGTTGTGTGTTTAAAACCTTTTGCTTATCATTGCAACAAAGGTGATGGATAGAACATATTGAACACCTCAATAAGAGTTTGGAAGAACCTAAATTAAAGGTTGAAGCATTAAACTCAGGGGAGGGCTTCACTCAGTGTCCATCTCAGAGGCGCCTGGTCGTGGTGAGAGTCGAGGAGGAGAAAAACACACCCTCAATCTCTTATCCAGACCTTTTCCACTTGGCAGAATGATGGCTCAGACAGATCAGTCGCAGAAAGCCTCTCTGCTGGATCACTTACCACAAAGACACAAAGGACAGAGCAGCTATGACAGAAGACTACTGTCTGATGCTCACAAAGACAGTCTGACCCTTACTCGGCAGCCCTAGGATATATCGTTTTGATATATTAAATCTTTAATTCAGATACCAGCTCACTCTGTCTTTTTGTGGGTTTATAACTCTTCTCCACCAGTCTCAATGTCCTACTTTTGACCGACTAGATAACGGCTTTGAGACATGCCAGATCTTTCCTTTTATAAGTGAATCCACTTGTTTGATGGTTTGGGAAGGGGACGGGGGTGGATCAAACACAAAACCAACAGTTTGTATCCTGCTGATCAACAGTCAGAGGTGTCAAATCATAAAGAAATAAAAATGAGGAAGGCAAACTAGATAACACCAGATACAGGACGTCACATGAACTGCTGCCAGTCCTGATACAGACACCATTTTCAACAATAAGCTGTAGAAAATATCTAGCAACTCCTCTAAAAGAATCACCATAACATCAAAACTTATTGTGTTCGCCTGCTTGTAAAACATAAAATGCACATAAGGTCACATTGAAAATGCCATAAAAACATAATTTTCCCACGTAACATTTGAACAAAAGTTTTTCCTTCTTGTCTGGAAGTCTGGATGTTGTTCTAAGTTAATACAATTATTGGAAAGGTACAAGTGGAGACTAAATAAATAAATGTCATCCATCTACAGGGACCACGTGGTTTTTACACAGGTGAGTTAATCAGTGGGTTTGAGCAAACAGGCTGTGCATTACAAGCTTTTACATTTACGTATGTACACACCATCATTGCACTTTAGCCTGCATCATTTTCTGTCAGTCTATGTCCATTTGGGACTAGTAATGTTACTTAAAGTCTTTACGTCATCATATGATGATGACTTCAAAAATGTGATACTTTCTGAAAAAAGGAAATGCTTTAACACATTTGTTGCACCTAATCAGTGTAAAGAGCCCAAAATGTATCCAACTTTCCTATTTTGAGTCTCTCTTTTACATGGGACAGGTTTGTTACTTTGAATGTTTACGTGTAAAAGTATTTTATATTCTCTTGATTCAAACCAGATTTGCATAATTCACAGACAATGACAATAATCACTTATAAACAATGTTCACATCCCAAACACAATTTGACTGTTATCACAATGCTGCAGTGACACAGTTACCGTCAGCCTCTCTGAGCGCTACTTCTGTTGGGATTACCGCATCATTATTCTTTTTTTGGCATCTTTAAATGACTAAACAGTACTTCTTATGTTTAAATGGATACTTATGTTCCAAAATTATTCATATACTGTATTTTATTAACTTAAAAAAATACACTATACCCAGTTTAAGCTCTACTCTCAAATGAGGTAACAAATTCTTGCTAAAATGGATTTAAAATTTATTTAAATTATCTTATTTTTCCATGCCAACAAACTAGCAAAAGGCCAAAGACCAAATAATTTCAAAGATCACTGCTTGTGTTTTTTTCCCCTCTTACAGCCAAATAATGACCAGCTATTTACAGCTGAATCTAGATGCAAGTTTCCGTTTCTACCAAGTAAACATGGAGCTTCTTATTTTGCTGCTCTCTTGTCATTTATTTGAATATTCGCTGACAAGAGGCTGAAATGAACAAGCTGCAACGGTGTAGATAACACGTGGGGTATCAGTTTACAGAGGGACATCAAACTGTTTACAGTGAATGTCTTCATTACCTCCTCTCTGACACTTTTGAACACTATTTAATCATACGTGAGACACTGTGGACATGTAAGAGAAGTAAATAACTGAGAATGATGACAGACTTGGCAGTGAAAATACAGGTGTTCAGCATTAAATCCTTTTTTTTTCCCTCTCCAACTACAAGAGAAAGAAACACCTGCAGAAACATCACACAAACATTCACAAAGGTCAAAGATAGTCATGTTCATAAATCCTGAGTGCTATTATAAAGCAGTATTTAAAAAAAACTACAGTTATGTGGAATAGGTGGAGAATTTAAGGGAAGCTCTGCAACATGCAACAACTTGTACCTGAAACTTCGCTGAAACTTTTCAGTTGATTTTTAATGATGCTTGATGGATCATTTTACTGAAAAAAAAATATGAAAGTCAAAGAAAATAACTGCAGTCTTCCTTATTTTTTTTCTAAGTGTGAGATCACATAAAAACAAAACATTTACAATTCAAAATCAGAAAACACTGGAATGGAAAAAAGGAATGACAGCAATTCTTACATCTACTAGGACTTTTATTTCTTTAGATGAACCTGGGCTATTTCACGTTTTTTCATCAATAACCTCATTTCTTCATTAATATCTCTAATGTTTAGTATTTCAACCCAGCAAAACATGGCAAAAAAGTTGGGAAAAGGTTTTTTTCCCAACTTTATGATGTCCTGATCCTTCACAACACTAATAAGACATTCAGATGAAACATTTATTTTGTCACATTCTTCCTCCAAACAATCTTAAGATGTGTGGTACAGGATAGTTATTTGTTTTTAAATTCTCCCAGGCTCATCTATTGAGGACGGTAAGCTGGACAAGCCGATAGCTGATCATCCTCAAGTCTTGTCTTTGTAGCGTATTTTGCATTCTTATTGAAAAATGCAGGAATTTTCTGGAAACAAAAATGTCATCTTGAGAGCAGTACATGCTGCTCTAAAAAGTCTCGACATACTTTTCTGAAGTACTGCTGCCATCACAGAGGTGTAAATGACCTTTGACAGGAGCTCTGATACAACCTCATGACAGAGCCCGACTTCTGGACTTGTTGATAACAGTCTGGATGTTCATTTTTCATCCAGAACGTACAATACCCATTTGTTCCTAAAAAATAATTTTTAAAAAAAGATCTGGAAAATGGATTTGCTTAAAACATTTTAATTTAAACTTAATACAATAATACATGGGCAGCATGGTGGCTTAGTGGTTAGCACTGTTGCCTCACAGCAAGAAGGTTCCTGGTTCAACTCCCAGCAGGAGTCTTTCTGTGTGGAGTTTGCGTGTTCTCCCCGTGCTTGCATGAGTTTTCTCCGGGCACTCCGGTTCTTCCCACAGTCCAAAAACATGTATGTTAAGTTCATGGAGAACTCTAAATTCCCTGTAGGTGTGAGTGTGCGCGGTTGTATATGCGATGGACTGGTGACCTATCCAGGGCATACCCCTGTCTCTTCTTGCCTGAGATGGGCTGAGATTGGTTCCAGCAGTCCCCCATTACCCAGTAGATGGATTCAGTGGGTATAGAAAATGGATGGACAGATGGACAATAATAGTTAAGTCAAGTTGCACAGAGATACAACTATGTGAAAATCTCCATTTTACATCCCCACTTTTTATGTATACATATATATATATATATACATATATATATACATATATATATATATATACATATATA
>JAOWBL010002848.1:0-13062 GCA_028564865.1 Zenarchopterus dispar | reverse complement strand
GTTCCCCTGTGCAATGTAAAGCTTTGTGATGTAATTCCATTTGTGGTTACTGTGGCTAAAGGACTATTGTATAGGATATTGATCCAATTTATAAATGATTCACCAAAGCCAAATTTTTGCAACGTAGTGAAGAGGAACTCTGGGGAGTCATTTATTTCTAAAAATGATGCCCACTCTTTTTCAAAATAACTGTAAAACTCAGGGTCTTTAAGAAGAGAAATATTAAAGCGCCATCTAGTGGAATAATTTTGTAAGCCTGATTGAGTCCAATTGAAGCTGACTGGGGCATGATCACTGATTACAATAGAATGAATTTGAGTTAGAAATCTGTGACATGATCGAGTTACTGATCAGTAAAAAATCAATACGTGAGTGAGTGTGATGAACTGATGAAAAAAAAGTGTACTCTCTGGTTGTTGGATGTTGTAAACGCCAACAATCAAAAAGACCATAATCAGCCATGAGCTGTTTAATTGTATCTCTAGTTTGCCAGTTACGTTTATTGCTTGTATTACTTGATCTGTTCAATGATGGATCGAGTACTGTATTAAAGTCACCTCCTATTATCACTGGAAAGTTGGAGACATCTGAAATGAGTGAAAAAACATGACAGATTACTTGTAGAATTTATTCATGTTCTTTTGACTAACTCCTCACAGCTTTTTTGGCCATAAATTTCTTTTGAGCAATGGGTTTGTATAGGTGAGAAGTAACAGGTTATCATCTGATTTTCTTAACAAAGGAAGGAGCAAATGTACTTCCATCTCTATCATTTGCATATAACTGTTTCAGCACTGGAGTAATCAATAAAGTGAAGACATTAGCAAAGTGTCAGATAATTGGAAATGTAGCAGACAAAGAAATACAGTTGAAAGCTGTACAGATCACTACATGGGAGCTTTGCAGTGTTGTGTTTGTAGAGCTGAGGATTTCATGGGCAATATTGGCATTAGGAGCTCAGTTGTCCTGGGCTTTATTCTCCTGTTCGGGTCACCCAAAAGGAGTCAGAAAAATGGCTCAAAAAACCCCATATGATGGCGGGGACCCTGGCAGTCCAATCCTAAAGGCAGCAGAAACTGGCCTTATAAACATTCAATGTCACCTTTCTGGCAGGTAAGGAGACTGAGCTGGTGCACAAGGTTGAGACATTCCGATTAGATATAGTCAGATTCGCCTCAACATGTGGCTCCTTGTACTCTTTTTGAGGGCTAAGGCTCTGTTCCACTTTGGAAGTGGCCAAAGTGAGAGGCGTGTGGGAGTAATCAATTTAATATATTTATTGCACTTGGTACCAGAACATCCTAGGTCACAGATCGATGATCGACTTTGTAGTTCTGTCGTCTGACTTGCGGCCAAATGTCTTGGACACTAAGGTGAAGAGAGGAGCTGGGCTGGTAATTGATCACCATTTGGTGGTGAGTTGGCCTCGTTGGTGCAGGAGGATGCCAGTGAGATCTGGTAGGTTCAAATGTATTGTGAGGGTCTGAGGACATTGAGTCTGAGTGGAGCATGTTTCGCAGCTCCATTGTCGAGGTAGCTGACCAGAGCTGTGCCCATAAGGTTGTCAGTGACTCTCATGGCGGTAATCCCCAAACACGCTGGTGGTTATAGGTGCCATCAAGTTGAGGAAGGAGTCCTGAAGGAGTCCTGTCGAACCTTTATGGCCTGTGAGGGTCCAGAGGCAGGGGATTGGTACCGTCAGGCCAAGCGGTTTGGCAGTTGCCAAGACAAAAACTTTGGAGTGAGAGGAGTTTGGAGAGGCCATGGAGAATGACTTCCAGGCGACTTCAAAAAAATTCTTGTCCACCATCCAGTGATTCAGGAGGGCGAAGCTGTGCACCACCAACAAAGTATATGGTCAGGGTGGTGCACTGCTGACCTCAACTTGGGATGTTGTCAGTCAGTGAAGGGAATACTTTGAATACCTTCTCAATTTCACCAACACAGCTTACTACAAAGAAGCAGAGACTTTTAACTTGGAGAGGTGGTCTTTCCTATTCCTGTGGCTGAGGACACCAAGGTGATTAAGAAATTCCTGGGTGCCAGGGCACCAGGGGTGGATGAGATCTGCCCTGAGTTCTTTAAGGCTCTTGATATTGTAGGGCTGTCTTAGTTGACACACTTGTACAAATTCGCATGGACACTGGGGACAGTGTCTCTGGATTGGTAGACTGAAGTAGTGGTCCCCCTCTTTACAAAGGTGGACAGAGGGATGTGCTCCAATTACTGGGTGATCACACTCCTCAGCCTCCTTGGTAAGGTCTATTCAGTGGTACTGGAGAGGAAGGTTAACTGAATAGCTGAATCTTGGATTCATGAGGAGCAATGTGGTTTTTGTCCTGGCCGTGGAACGGTAGACCATCTCAATACCCTCAGCAGGGTTGGACTCTGCCAAGGCCTCCTTTTGTCATGGATTCTGTTCATTACTTTTATGGACAGAATTTCTAGGCGCAGCCAAGGGACAGAGGGGGTCAATTTGGTGCCCTCAGACTTGGGTCTCTGCAGATGATGTGGTTCTGTTAGCTTCCTCGGGCCAGGACGTTCAATTCTCACTAGCGCAGTTTCAGCCAAATGTGAAGCGGCTGGGATGAGAATCACCACCTGTAAGTCCAAGACCATGGTCCTCAGTAGGAAAAGGGTGGAGTGCCCTCAGGAATCAGATACTGGAGGAGTTCAAGTATCTTGGGGTCTTGTTCACGAGTGAGGGAGGAATGGAGTGGGAGATCAGTAGGTGGATCAGTGCAGCGTCTGCAGCGATGTGGACTCTGCATCATTCTGTCAAGTTGAGCCAAGAGGTGAAGTTGCTCTACATTCCCACTCTCTCACCTATGGTCACAAGCTGAAGGTAGTGGCTGTAAGAATGAGATTGCGGGTACAAATGGTGGAAATTAGTTTCCTCCACATGGTGTTTGTGTTCCCCCTTAGAAATAGCATGAGAAGCTCATTCATCAGGGAGGGGCTCAGAATAGAGCCACTGCTTCTTTATATTGAGAGAAGCAGGATGAGGTAGCTGTGGAGGAAAATGGATGGATGGATGGAATATTGACAGTAACGTTAATTGATTTATACGCAGTTAGGTTCAGAAGTAGTTGGACAATGACAGAGTGTTTATGATATTGCTTTTACACACCACGGTATTGGATTTGAAACAAAACAACTGAAATGTGATCAAAGTGCAGATTTTGAAACTCAAGGTTACAAGTTCAAAATCAGGTGTGCAGAGGCACTCTTTCATGATTACACTTTTGGGAATGGTATTACACCATCTTTTTTTTTTTTTTTTTTAAATTTTTTTTTGGAGATGCACTGCAGTCCCACCTCCTTTACTCTTGCCTCTGTTTTTGAGCTCTCTGTCGATTGTATTTAGGTAGACTTTGGTGTTGAGAATATGTTCCTGTAGCCACATCTAAGTGACATACTTATTACTGCATTTCTGATTTTGACACTGTCATTATTCACACTTGAACGCTGTTCTCTCTAAAGGTTTTCCATTCCACAGATAATAAAGGTAAGATTGTTCAGACTGTCTATTTGTTTGTCCGTTTTGCTTCTAAACAGCCCTTCCCTTGGCATAGTAATGCATCATAATGACTAATAAAAGATGCGAAAAGAAACAGCAGAAGTTTTTTTTCCGGTGTTTCACAGCCAAATAAATCTATTGTAAAAAGTCAGTGTTACAACAGTAAAGGTATTTAAAACAATTTGAAAAAAAAATGGGATAATAACCATTATGATAATAACCAGAATGGTGCTCCTCCAACAAGCACCATTCTAGTATAAACAGGAAACAAATGTTTGACTGTTCAGAAGTAATAAGTGCCTTCTACCAAGAGCTCTTAACATTCTCAAAGTACACCTTATTTTTCTATATATGAAAATGTTTTTGGCTGGAGAATGTTCTTAGCTTTAACCTTTTAAACCTGAAAATATTTGCTGTTACTAGGCAACTGGTACTGTTTTCACACTTCTGTTGTACAGATGAAACAAACCAGGTTCAACAATTTTAATGAACCTTTAAGGTGTTGGATGAAGGAATTTGGGACTTTTATACAAAAGTTGTTTCCAGTCTTTGTCCAAAGTTAAGCTGCTAACTGAATCTTTTTATCTACCAAACGGTTGTAAAAGCATTTACAGGCAGTTTTCTGTCAGAAAGGAAGTAATCCCTCATTTTTGTTTTGTTTTTCTTTCTTTTTTGACTTACAGTCAGGCTTTTAAAACTTGTTTATAATTAGGTGCATCAGCTAAACTATTTCTTTAATCTTGCTAATGGAATGACGTCCGCTGTTTCTTTTGGCACTTGTTAATAGTGATTATGACGACTAGTGAGATTAAAATAATAGTTTAGCAGTTCAAAGTAGTTAATATGGAAAAATGCAGAGCTAATAGTCATAAAGACAAAGACTGTTAACACACCTACAGTATATAAAAAGCAAAGCCCTGTGACAATACAATATCTAAGCTTTTTATTGGGTGAGCTTTCCATTTTGGGATTTTATCTGAGATCCTTGGATCAGGATTATTCATTCATTCACTTATTCATTCATTCATCAATTCACTCATTTATTTATTTCGCAGTTGGTAACATTTATAATTCATTTTTTTAAGAAGAAAAAGCATGCTTACAGTTTTATGACGTAAGACATTTAATTTATTCTGCAAATAACAGAAAATGAAAAGAAAATTTGTCAAACGTTGCCTCTCCTCTTTGGTGAGTTTCAAAAATGATGCCATTTTGCTTGAATAAAATGTAGTTTATTAATCATATCATAAACTTGATCTGGTGCTTCTCTTTAGTGTGAGCGACACATGGTAAGCAGACACTAAGCATGATTGAAGCCCACTGATAATCAGTCAGTGGTGCAGCTTTAAAAGCATCCACAGCCAAATGCCTGTTAAAGTTTTGATATTTTTCAAGGAGTCAAATGAGGAGACATCTCTGTGTGGAGAGTTTGACTAAGTGAAAGCTGCAATTAATGATTCACTGGTTGAAAATTCAAAACTATAAATCAAAAACTATTTCATTTTATTTTTATCTTTCAAGTATTGGTGATTAAACATCAGATGTGAGAAAGTCCTGCTTTAAGTTATGGAATATTAGACAAAGAGCAGTAGAATAACCTTACTTGACCTTTTTAATCCCCTGCCGCTCTGTAATACCATCAACCTATCCCACAATACTTCCTGGTAACCATCCAGACGTCCTTCCTAGCCGCCCCCTCCCATGAAATTATAATGTAACAGCTACCTCAGCCTGTTGGTCTTTTGTGTGGATGAAACCTGACACAGGTAAGCTTCTTTTGGGATAAAGAGCAGGAGGTGGAGCCTCTTGAGACCTCTTGCACGACAGCTCCTCCTCTCTTGTCACGAAAAGATAAAGCGTTAATCTCAACCGTCTCCTTTTCTTTCATTGAATTTGAGAGGGGACTATGTACTCTTTGTTTAGTCTTTACATTTATCTGACTTGTCAATTTGATTTCTTATTTACAGTCAACATAAGGAATTTATGCAAGATTGTGACTTGAGGTATTTTATTCCAGTGTTTCATCTTCAGTGATAGTTGAAAAAACAAGTAAATTCTGAGAATCAAATAGTTTCCAGAATGGCATTATTCCATCATCATTCTTAAATTGTAACAATTTATGCTAGTCAAACTCATCAAACTACTGACATCTTCAGTTTTTATTACCAGCAGTCTTTAAAGCTAATAATGGTATTCCTGTCACTGGCTATTGGTTATCTAACACTTTTATCTTTTATCACACTTATAACCAAAATTCTAAGTATTTTTTCTATTTCTCCTACACTGATATATATTTTTTTTATTATTATTATCATCAGATATCTTAAGCTCCAAATCAAAATATTCCAATGTTTCGGTTACTGTTGAATAATTTTCTAATGTTTTGTAATTCTCACGTTTTGTAATTCCCTAGTTAGCCACTTCAGTTTGTCCTCATTTTGTTTTGTGCTCTCAGTTGCTGGTTAAGAATACTTCAATACAGCATGGTGTTCACTTTATAAACTGTGATTATATTTAGAATAAAAATGAAAATGAAGGTGTGCTTTAATATGGGACCACTCGTAATTGACAAGTTTCTACTGTGGTGTGCATACTTTCAGCAACTCTACCAATAAGTCAGATTAAGCTGGTACATTGTAAATAGTCTGTGGCACTGACCCTCAAGAAGACGGCTGGTGGTCCCACTTGAATATTTGAGTACTGGCCATGTAATCCTAGATATTTACCATTAATACTTCCTTTAACATAATTAATACTTATAGTCCAAGACTTCTCTTGTAGCAAAATATTCCAACATGACAGTACCCAAACACTGCAGATTGGTGGAGTTGCTCATTGTGTGTTTTTCCCACACTGACTCACACGTGTTCAGCAGGACATGTTCACGCCTGTGCAGCCAAGATACCAGTGACTGACAGCCACACATGCTCATTTCAAACATATGCACGCAAGCAAAGCAGAAACACAAACATTGGAAGAGTGATCAGCATCACTGGCTGTTCACCATCTTTACAACACATTTCTCCAAACAAATCTGGGAACCCACAGCTCCTGACAATATAAACAAGCTATAAAGCAAACTTGGTGCAGAGCTTTAGCTTTGGGAGCTGAAACTCAGTACTCCCCCAACATTGTTTTTTAGATCTTACAAAAGATTTTTTAATCATTGTGTGGATGGCTGTGTAATAGACTTTTGAGCTGGTGTTATGTGGACATGGATCTTTTTGATATGCTAATGTAGGTATGGATCGCTTTCATCTTTAAAAGAACTAATCTGGGCACAGCCTACATGTGTACTGGGATACACGTAGCTTTTTCATTTTAGTGCCAACATGGATAGAATTTTTTTTGTCATGTTGGGAATTTCATATGTGAGGTAGAATTGATATATTTATAAGGTCTTACAATAAAATGAAGGCAGAAATGTCTTGTCTATTTTGACTTGTGTGTCAGCAAAGTGAAAAGGTTTGCTGAAACACAAATACTCAGGAACAGTCTCTCTAGTATGGAATTACCTGTTTTTTCACTGCTCTCCTCCCCATCAAACCTCTCTTTATCACCTGGGCCCTCCTCCCTCCTGCTACTTCACTGCTCCACCCTCCTTATTTGTTAACCAGAATATTTGCTCCCAGATTTTAGTTGCCAAATGTTGATGAGTCACTAGGTTCCCATTAATCAGGCACAGAGTTGATAAATGCTGTTTAGCTATAAGTATGGGTGTGATGAGATCTTGTACCCAATATTAAAAAGAAATAATAATTCACATTGTGTTAAAAGCATTATGGGGAACAAGCCTGTAGAACAAACAAGAACGAAAGCTGTTACAAAAACAGCCAAGCAGCATTTCCAATTTGCCCACTTTGTCACTATATTTACTAAGTTTTCAGACTCTTCACCCCACCTACATTCGCACTCCATTAAAAATAATCAGTATAATTTGTGTTTTTAACTCCCTTTGTATATCTCCCATGACCTTATTGCTCTTTTCTACAGGATCCCTTACAATTATGTACAAATGACTTCTTGTGAGATTTAGGAAAGCCAATACAGTTTTGTTTTGTTTGTTTGTTTTTTCCATTCTGTATTGGTAGAGTTGTTTTGTTTGTATTTTATACAAGAAAAAATGTCTTAATAGTTTACTTTCACATTATTCAAAAGATACATTCTCCTAAGCAAATGCTATAATGCATAATTATTAATATATTTGGAGTCATTAAACATTTCCATATTCATTCTATTGTTTTGATCACATAATTTAAAGGCTTTTTTGTCACACATTTCTTTAAACTTTGACATTTTTCTTAAGTTAATGAAAAGTATTGTCTTGTTCTCATTAAAAATAATCTCATTATTGTCTCAAGAGTGTAAGTTGTCTTAAGTGTATTGTCAGATTCCCAGATATAAGTACATTTTGAAGCAGACCAAGCAGTCCCAGAGTATGACCAGGCTTCTAAATGTAGCTTTCTTAATCTCCCTTCCTGTAACTTTCTAGGTTAGATTTGTCAGCTCATCAAAACTAAAAAGAGGGATTGCAACATGTCTCAGGGGGAAAATCATGTCCCAAGAGACAACATGAAACATAACATGTTACCAGTGACACACACACACACAATGTAAATACTCTTAAAGGTTGTTCTCTCATTTAGAGCATATCTGTAATTTTACAGATGTATTTTTACACACTGACAATAATCCATCAGTTTTCCATCCACCCACCCATCCATTCATCTATTCAGTACCTCGATCTAAAACAATATTCTTTGCTTATCTGTAGCCATATGTCCAGTTATCACAACCTGGACAAATGATTTAAGGAGAGATATTGTCCTGTTCTCAAAAGTTGACACACTATCCTAAATGAAATGTTTGACCTCTGTTCACAGCAACTGATTTTAGGGGATGAAGTTAGTATCTAGAGTCTTCTCCACTCTCTCTTTCTCTTTCAAATACTTAAATCTAATATGAACGATGTGTTTAAAAGAATCTGCAAAGCCTGAGACAAAACATCAATGAACAGAACACTTTAATGGGAATCTATTGAGCTGGAATTCAACATAAAGACCCTTTTACTTTGTCTCTGTAGGCTCCACTATCTCTTAGTGTGTGTTCGTCTGAACAACACAGCAACCATACAGCAAACCAGTTGCTTTTGCTTTACTTTTTGTATTGTCTTTGACAAAGCCATACAATCCCAATACAAAGTCAGTCTCCCCCTGGACAGTTGTCTGTAAGTAAAGCCCAAAAGCTTCTTGATATTTTATTTTCCAGTTTGTCCTCTAATGTGCTATTTTGTGCAGCACTGGATCAGGACAGCAGATCCCCCTGGGGCTTGCTACATATTGCTTCGAGAAAACAGGTGTGAAAGATGTCATGGCAATTACAATAGGAATTGCATTTGTAATCTACCCTGATGGCATGGATCATGAATGAACACTTCTTTTGGTGGACTGTCACTGCCACAAAAGCTACTGTTTTTCTGGTAGCTGATGCTGGAGTTAATTTAACAGTTCCATCTGTTTTCTTTGGAATTCAGAGCAAAAGAGTGAAAATGATTTTTCACTCATGATCCCCTGTAATGCAGGTAAGTGTGGAAATCTGTTATCTGGTTGGACTATGGGCTATGCAACTAAAATGTGCAGCATAGAAGACAGTTTATCATTGTCTAAAATACTTAAGTAAACAAAATTATTTTGCTCTTACAGTTTAGTGTTATTATTCAATCAGACTGTCCAACAGATTTAAGAGGCTCTCCTCCCGATGCTCTAGGAGTTTAACAACCCAAAAAAATTAATTTCTCACCAGACTGCTGCTGCACGAGCGTCTGCATTGCTTCACAGATGGTACCAGTTTTTCCAGTTGAGCTACACACTATCTCTGCCCTGACAAAAAAAAAAAAAATGTTTAAAAAAAAAAAGTTTTTGTCGAAACAGAGCCCACATCTGCATCTTTCTTTTACCCATATGTTGCCTAAAGTGATGATATCAACTCAATAGGGACCACTCATTCACATGGGCCCAATCTGCATTTACTTTTGGCCCAGATTAGACCTAAATTAATCTACTACCTTGGTGATGTTTGCTACATTTTCCCAGTGATGTTCTAAGAAGTTTGATTTCAAATTCAGTTCAATTCAAAAGTACTTTATTTATCCTCAAAGGGAAAATGATTGTTGCAGTTGTCATTTAAGTCTCTTCAAAGAGTCATTGTAGAAGGTTATTGCTGTGGGTAGGAAGGATCTCCTGCAGAGGTTCAGAAGGATCCCCTGTCACTACAGGAGATCCTTCTGAACCTCTGCAGGAGATCTTGTAGTTGTCTGCGTTGCAACAGATCTGAAGCAGAGTCTAACAGTTAGAGTCCAACTGAAGGCACTTTGTTGTTCAATGTCAGTGTGAAAAGGTTTGTAGCATCTAAATGAAAGTATGAAGAAAGGCCAAAAATAGATGCAGATGTTGGCTCTGTTTGGATTAGAAAAAAAAACAAAAAACAAAAAAACAATTTAATTGCGTTTTTCTGTCAGGACAGAGATGGGGTGTACTGTTGCCATCTATGAAGAGGATGCTCGGGGTTGTCCATGATCTTCTCCATTTTATGAAGTATCCTCCCTTGTACAGTCATCTCCAAAGGCTCTAGAACAGTCCCCAGAGCAGAGCCAGTGTTCTTTATCAACTTGCTCATGTTTTTTTAAGTGACTAGCCCTGGTGTTCTGACCAATCACCCACTGCTGAACGTTTCTCTCTTGGACTATACACATACCATCGTGGTTTTTGGCGTTTCCCTGCTTGATACTCTCCTCTGCTCTTCTCTAAAAGTTGAGGAGGACTTGTTAGGGGAGTTTCCTCAAGTTTCCTGTCATTTACGCCCATTTATACCATAAGTGTTACTCTTTCCTCTTTACTGTGGCTCTATGCACTGTTTCAGAAAGACAGAGTAAAAACTGTGACAAACAGAACACAAAAATTACCATCATGTTCACAACATGAGCTTTTTCTTATGTATATTCATATAAATGAAGTTCACTTGAAACAGAGGTGAAGAATTTTGACTCTGACTACAGTAACATCATTCTGTGATAAACATGCTGAAACTATAGAACATTTACTTTACGCATGTATTCTTGTTAATGCATTCTGGAATGATTTGTACTTGCATGTTTCTCTTGAAATTGTCAAATTTTCTTATTTAATAAGAAAAATGTACAATTATGAAATATGTTTTGCATGAGATCAATTCTTTATCAGAATCATCCTCATTTTTTGGCTTTGGCTGGCATAGCATCAGTTCCATAACCAGTCTTGGATTGTTTTCCCCATGCATATAAATAGATTCATGAAATGAAGAAGACATTTTTTGTTTTTCAGATGGGGATGTGTAGTTGTCATCCCTGAAATATAGCTATACACAGCAATGCTTTGAAGCTTTTCTGGTAGAGGTTCTTAAACATACAGGGATCCGTGCAGTTTTCCCTTACTCCTTATTTAATTTCCCTTATTTAATTCTCTTTCTTTGATTCTTTCTTACCTACTTCCTTCTATCTGCTGTGGTCATCTGCTCCCTTGTTAATTATGCACTGAATTGTATTACAATTTTTATGTAAACTTGCTAGTAGATGGGGGGAAAAAATTACATCACCTTTATGGTAACATATTACTGCTAATAATGACTGTAATATACTGTTTATATTATGCAGTTCGTGGTTTCCAAATCATCATGTGAAGAAGGGTAGCATGCCTACTTGCCACTTCTCTGAAGATGGACGGATACAATATTTTAATGCTTCTTGTTTAAGGCTGAATGTATCACCACATGACATGTCTTCCTTCTCACTGGTACGTTGAGGTTCATTTATATCAGTAATGGAAAATACTGCTCCATTTAACATCTCCAGCCGTGCTTTAAACTTGCAGATAATTCAACTCTGTAGTGAAACAGTAATATATAGGAGAGGCGTTGTGGAAACTGGTGTTGAATCCTTGAACACTGACCCGGTTCTTTGTCTTAACATTTTTATATTCGATGTAATTCTTTCTTTTTTATTATCATGTTAAATATTACATATGAATCTAATTCATGCCTCTCATTCTACTTTTGAAAACTTTAGGAACCATAAGTTAAGCCTGCAGTGTGTGAGCAAAGTATTCATATGAGATAATATGGACCTATGAATTCTTTAAGAAGGAGGAAGATCCTTAAGGGCTTTATATAGAAAAAGAACATTTCTTAATTTTCTCCTGGATTTTACATAAAGCCAGTGAATTAAAAGTAAACTAGAGACATATGATTTCTTGTGCTATTGTTCATTTTAGATCAGCTGATGGCTATTCAGTCATTTCAGAACATCCTGTGAATAAGAATTTGATTGAGCTTATCTTGAAGTAAGAAATACAGGGACTAGCTTTTCTGCATCACTCAGTAATAAGATTTTCCTTATTTTTGCAACATTATGATGGTGGAAGAAGCCACCCTTACATACTGCTAGGGTCATATTTTACCCATTTTGACATTTAACAGTAGTAAAACTACTCCAAACAACATTCTTTCAGCCTGAAGCTTCATTACTTTTTCTTTTAAAAATTTTCAAAATATTCAAAAATTAAAATATTTTAGAATTTTATACTTCTACTCTGGTGTGACAAATGTTTCCACACTGAGACTGTTTCATGTCCAATTTTATCTGTATGTATTCAGATGGATTTTGTATCTACCAATGTTGGAAATTGCTGTTTTAAGGAGTCTTGAATCTGTGAAACTCTACAAATCATGTTTGTTTATATGTTTAATGGGGCAGTGATCACAGAGTTCAAAGGAAGACCCTGACTGTCACAAGAACTATCTGTTCCCACCACATTAGCCCAGGTACTTCAAAAGACAGACACCCTCTAGTCCTTCATGGTGTGGGGGGATATTGAAACAGTAAAATAGTTAAAAAAAAAAAAAAAAAAGCATAGGAGTCATCAGGTGCATTGATACCGACACAAGATCTCCACCTGGAATGTTACCAAAAAAATATTTACCTTTGAAATTAATTTTGATAGGATAGGTAGTGTGGGGGTCACGAGATAATCAAAGCACCTGAGTTGTCATTGTAGTTAAAGACATCATAGCAGCAAGGTTTTTTTTATTTTTTTTTATCTGTGATGACAATACCAACAAAGGAGGAGTGGACAATCTTGACAAAGTACCAGCCACATACAACTGCAACAGAACAACTACCCTCTGGCTTCTTGTAATATTCCATATTTTTCTTGCAATTCATTGAAATTTTTGAATCCAATAAGATCAATTCAAATCATTATGGCTCTTTTGAAAACCAGGACATGATAGTGTGTGATAATGGATGTTTTACTTTAAAAAATGAGTGATGTAGAACCTAATAAACAACATATTCCTGACTTTCTAAAACATTTATTTTGGATTTATCATATGTTAATTTCTTCTTGGGAGATATGTATACCGTATTTCTCCTAATTAACGCTCCCGCTCTAATAGACGGGCCCCCACCCACAAGGCTAGGGTGCAGCTATTATTTTTATGCCAGTTTCGAT
>JAOWBL010002847.1:0-13063 GCA_028564865.1 Zenarchopterus dispar | reverse complement strand
ATGCAAATGTTATATTAAATCTGCTGAACTTGGGTTGTCTCTCACATCGTCTTCTTTTTTCTAAGTAAGAACTCGTAGTTAAACCCAGATTGTCACCCAGTGGTTAAAATTTATCATACAGAGGTATTAGATGCTTTTTTTTCCACGACACCCACAGCAGTAGTATCAGGATTGAGGACAATGTTTGTTTTGACATAGTTTATATCGTAGTATCACAATTTACCCCCTGAATTAGTTTCACTGAATGTCAAGAAAAAAACAAGACATGATGGTACTGGTCAAACAATTAATATTTTTTGACATTGGCACTGGTAATTTTGTTGTTTCATTTTTAACACTCCTGTTATGTTCCAGGTTAAATTGACCCATTTTAAAGTTTGGAGATCTAGGAAAGATAGTTAAAATTATTTTTTCAGTATGAAACTTCTTCTGCTTGCTTTAATTAGTGTAATCAACATATAATTTCAGACATTTTTTGAATAATTAAACATGCACCAGGTCAAATTGACCCAGGATTGCTGTTCCTGACAAATAAACTGTAACTCTCCTCATGACCACAGACACTGGTAGATTTCTGACATGGGCGTTTATTGCTTGTAGCTTCCTTTTTGCTGTGTTTTCACGCCGTGAAAACTATGAGAACATAAAATCATATGAAACACAACATAATAAATGGCATAAAATAGATACAACAAATGACACCGTCATGCCGCTCAGCGTAAATTCATGGCCGCTTGTCATGAAAAGAGTTAAGATAAGTCCCAGAATCCTTATAACTGTCTCCATAGTGATTTGAGTATGATGAGACCTCATGTCTGTTGCTCCTCTGTAGTTTGCGCAGGAGGACAACAACTCCTCACCACTTCCGCGAATCATCCTCTCGCAAGACACAAACAGCATAGCAACAGTGTCCAGTTCAAACAAACCTCGACCCAGATGTACAACTACACAAATGACATCAACGATCAATACAAAAGAGCTAACATACACAACAGAACACTTATACTCCCACCAAATCACTCATTTACTCTAAATGAGAGATTTTTCCTAAAAGATTATGAAGTGAACCGCTGATTTTTTCAAGTTCGAATTAATGAAGCTTATCCGTATGATTTAATGTGATTTAGCCTCCAATAAAGTGACTATCTTGTGAATGGGTCTTTCAAGGTGAACTAGTCTAATGAGTGATTTTCCTTTGTTATGTGTGGTGTTGCTGACTAGTAATTTCACCTTTTGCACCTTGCCATCTGCACTTGGATGAGCTTCTATGACTCTGGCGAGTTTCCACTTATTGCTTGGTGTGCTGTCATCTTGCAGAATCACAATGTCATCTGCCTGAGAATTTCATGATGATTTCTGCCATCTTTGTCTTTGTTGAAGGTTCAATAAGTATTCTTGCTTCCATCTCTGCCAAAACTCATTGGTTAAAAACTGCACTCTTCTCCAATGTTTGCGCAGATAAAGATCTTCCTTACAGAACTCTCCAGGAGGGGGCAACACAATGGAAGTCTTCATAGTCAATATGTGGTTTGGAGTGAGAGGCTCCAGTCCAGTAGGATCATGAAGATGTTCAACACTTAGTGGCCTACTGTTGATAATGGCCATAGTTTCCTAAAGAAATGTGTGCAGTGTTGTGGTATCAAGTCTGCTTCCAGATTTCTCAAGCATGGCTGTGAGAATGCTTCGAATGGTCCAGATTTGGCGCTCCCAAACTCCACCCATATGACTGGAGGAACGGATATTTGTAACAAATTCAAACTCTACAGCTCGTTGATGCTCTAAATCCATTCCTTTGAGTAGCTCTGCTAATTCTCCCTTAGCGCCCATAAAATTTGTACCTTGATCGCATCTGAGTTGGCGTAGAGGCCCTCTGATAGCCACAAAGGTTCACAGTGCATTCAAGAAGGCGTCTGAGGTCAAATCATCAAGTGTCTCAATATGTATGCCTCTGGAACATAAACAAGTGAACAGCAATCCATATCTTTTAATTTCCTTCCTTCCCTTACAACATAGACCCAAAACAATCCAGACCACAGTAGGTAAAGGGAGGGGATGTCTGTTCTTTCTTGAGGCAAATCTGCCATTCGTTGAACCTCTGTTGCTCTTCTGTATCTCCTACATTTTTCACACTTATAAATATGTGAGGAGACTACACTTCCACATCCTATCATCCATATTCCATTTACACAAAGTTCGTTCGTGGTCATACCTCTTCCCTGGTGACAGATGCGTTCATGGTAATGCTTTACCAATAAGACTGACACATACGATTTTTTAGGAAGTATTGCGGGATACTTTGTTATGATGCAGGGTTGAACAAGAGAGACATCCTCCCACCCTGAGGATATTGTTCTCATCCATGAAGGGATTCAACTGGTGCAACCCACTGCTCTTGCTGGGGTTATTTCCTTTCTTTAATTTCAAAATATCCTCAAAGAAAACTTCCTTTTGCACCAGTTTGATGATGAAGTCTTCTGCTCTTCGTCACTCTTCGAGTGACGAAGAGTGACGTCTTCATCAGAGAATTTAAAGGGGGTTTTATTTTAGAAAATGGTGCTATTTTAATTTAAAAGTAGCTCTGTGATCATTTGACTTCAAATTAAAGGAATGGTTGGGCTCCTTTAAATTCTCTGATGAATCTTTTGAGCCTGGCGAGAGCTCTCACAAGTCGGAACCAGTCAGAAAATTTAGAAAAGCATTTCACAATTGAATCCACTTTCTTTGTTCTAACTGCATGGACACAGGCCTTGCGAAGCTCTGGGTCAGATGCTTCCAAGACTCCCACCATTTCCTCTTCACAATTTTGACCTGGAAGATTCTGCTGCCAGAGGAAATCTGGTCCCTTTAGCCAGTTGGACTCTCTTAGCTGGATTGCTCCCAGCCCTCTCGAGGCATGGTTGGCTGGATTGTTTTCGGAGCTAACATATTGCCATTGCTCAGGGTCTGTGCTAGATCTTATTCGCTGGATCCAATTAGCTACAAACATGTGGAACCTTTTAGCATCATTGTTTACATAGCCAAGGACAACCTTTGAGTCTGTCCAAAAATAATCACGTGCACTTTTAATCTCAAACTCTGTTCTGATCACATCACTGTTACGTACTGAAGTTACAGCTGCAGACAGTTCCAATCTCAGAATGGTCATCAGCTTGGTGGGAACTACTCTTGCCGTCCCCATCACGAGCACCCAGCTTATCTGCCCTGTTTCACTAACTGCTTGAAGATACGAACATGCTCCATGTCCATTGGAGCTTGCATCTGAAAAACTGTGGAGCTCAAATTGGGCAACCTCATCAAAGTCTAATGGCAAGTAGCTTCTTGGAATCTCTAAGGTTGCCAAGTGTGGTAAGTCTATGAGCCATGCTTCCCACTGAGGCAGGATCTGCTCAGTGAGAGGTTCGTCCCATCCCACTTTGTCTCTGCAAAGTGCCTGAAGGATTTGTTTGCCAAGCAGAATGAAGGGAGCTGCAAACCCTAACGGGTCGTAGACAGAGGCGACAGTTGAGAGGACCCACTTCTTGTTAGGTTTTCTTTGACAACAATTCTAAATTGAAATTCATCAGCTTCAATGCACCACTGGACACTGAGTGCACGCTCAATATGAAGTTTTCCCAAGGCCATGTTTAAATCTTTAGTGTGAGCACGTTCTTCAGTTGGTATAGTACCAACAACTTCAGCATTGTTAGATACAAACTCGTGCAGGTTCCTTGTTTTACATAGGGCTCTTGCCTCCTCCACCAGTTGTATAGCTTCAGAAGAAAGTCTTGACGCTGGCTAAACCATAGTCAACATAGAAGTTCCTTTGGGTGAATTTGATGGACTCTTTGCTGAATCGTCCATGGCCCTGAGATGCCAGGTGTTTAAGTCCAAAGTTGGAGCACCCAGGGGATGAGGCTGCCCCAAACAGGTGCACTTTCATCTGTAAACTGACGCTTGGCAGTTCAGATCACCCTTTTCCCACCAGAAACTAAGGTAGTCTTGGTGTTCCTTCACAACATGAAACTGGTGGAACATCCTCTCGATGTCACAGATTATGGCTATTGGACCTTCTCTAAATCGCCACAGTACTCGGACTAGTGTTTTAGTCAAGTCTGGCCCGGTCAAAAGATGATCGTTCAGACAGGTGTCTTGGAAGCGAGCTGAACAGTCGAAGACCACATGGATCTTCCCAGGTTTATGTGGATGATAAACACTGTGGTGCGGAATGTACCAATCCGGCTTTTGATCCAGTTCAGGCAGCGGAACCTTCTCTGCATCTCCTCTGGTTATTATGTCTTTCATGAACCGTACATAGTCATTGTAATACTGTTCATTTTTCCTTAGTCGTCGCTCTAATGAGGCAATTCTGTAAAGTGCACATGGTTTATTGTCCGGTAAATTAGGTTTGACCACCTTAAATGGTAGTGGGAGTTCATAGTGGCCATCTTCTTTCTGCCTTATCCCAGCCTTCACCTTTGACAAAAACAGAAATTCTTCTTGAGAGACTGGATTGTTATCTGATGCATGATCTGTGAAGTCAGATTCAAGAGCTTTGATTATTTGTGCTGGGGTTATTTCTTTATCTTGAGTCCTGCACACAAATGTACTTCCTTCTTAAGCTTGACCGAAGATGTCACAGGAGGTGTTACTTGGCACACTATGATTCTGTGACTTGCTCCTATCGTATCACCATGTTTACTCGATGGGTGTGAGCAACTAACTATGCTCCAGCCTAGATCAGTTCGCTGAGCATATGGCTGGATTTCCTCACCGGGCATGATCTCTCTGGGGAGAAGTGCTTGTTGACAGTTGTACCCAATGAGAAGGCCTACTTCACAATCCAGTGGTGGTGGGATCTTGTCTGCCAACTGTCTTAAATGAGGCCATTTTAGAGGTGTGTCTGAAGTTGGGATGTGCGACCTGTTTGCTGGAATGAACTCTCGTGTGAAGACTGGTGGCAGTAAGATTCTTTTCTCCAAGTTATATCTTCTCACTTGTAGACTTGTTAGTTTTTTACATGGAATGATTGTTGACTTGGTGTTACAGCGAGGCAAGTCCTGGACCCAGATGCAGAGGATAAAAGCAAGTTCTTTATTTGGCACTTTCCAAACAGCCAAAGTTCCTCAAAAAACCAAGGAACAAAAACTAAGCGTAAGCTTCCAAGAAAAAATCACCATAATCATGGGCAGAAGAAAAAAAACACAGAAACTGAAAGTCACCATCACTCTGGGTAGAAAAAGGTTAACTAAGATTCACTACTCATCAACTACGGTTCAGACCAGGGTAGACCAACGTCACGACGGTTGTGGAATAATCCCACCCTGGTCTGCCGATGCAGGTGGTTTAAGTAGTTGGCGGATCACGCCTAACTGTATGCAGCTGTGTTGCAGTCTGGGTCTTCACGCCGCCTGCTGGCTGTGGGAGGAAAAGGGTTAGGATGTGAGAATCCCCAGACATAACACTTGACAGACATTGTGGACAGCAGCAGACTAGCATTCTCCTCGAGTGTGTCCAGGTCCTGTGCTACTTCATCTAGGATGAAAGTTGTATCGCTCTGGGGTTCTAGAAGTGCATAGACAAGGATCTCCTGATCTGGGTAGTTTGTGGACGAGACCCATACTGGTATGATTGATGATGTATGTGAGTTTGGACTTTATTGTGTAATCATGTTTCCAGTTGCTATAGCAGGTGTCTTCCTTGAATCTTCTCTCTCTTTCAGGCTGCCATCCTCCTTTTGAGGGGTTAATCTTCGACATTCACTAAGCTTGTCATCATGCAAATATGTGGGATGTCTCTACTGACACTTTTCACATGTGCTCTTATCATTACACCCTTTTGAGTGATGACCAGACTTTAAACATTCAAAACACAGCTTCTCTCTCTGCACAAACTTAACACGGTCTTGTACTGTCATTTCACAGAACTTTCTGCATTTGGCAAGAACATGTCCAGTTCGTTTGCAGAAGGCACATGATGGGTTGCTGCTCTCTGTCCCATTTGCTGATAGTGCCTTTGCTTGAATCACCTGGTTTCGTGGTTGTCTTGTTGTCTCGCCCTCTGTGCTCTTTAATGCTTGTACTGAGGATATAGGATCACAGGCAAGGTCTGCTTCCTTTGAGAGGAAGTCAATTAGCTCTTTGAACTTGGGGTACATGGCGTTAGTTTGTCTAAGTTCCATGACCTTGCAGTTCCAGCTGGAGACCATCCAATCAGGAAATTTGAGCAGAATCTTTTGGCTTTCATTCCAGTCATTGAGAACTTCCAAGGTCTTAATGTGTGGCATTGCAGCCTCACAGCTCTTGAGGAAGTCGGCAAATTCTCTTAGTTTGCAACAATTTTTCAAACTTATCTTTGGCCATCCATGGAGCTTGTCTCTGAAGCACTTCCCAATTATGAATGGGTCTCCAAAGCATTTCTCCAACGGTTGCCATGCTGAGACATACGGCGCCTCTGTTCCAAGTAGAAAAAATCCTTCAACAGCTTTCTTTGCAGTTCCGCCCAAGTACTTTCTCAGTACAGCTTTTCATTTTTAGGGATGTTTTTCCTGTCTATTAATGTGTGGAATGATACTTGCCAATCTTTGAATTTCAAGGAATCTCCTGTAAATACTGTGGGCTCTGGTGTTGGAAGTCTATTAGCACTTATGGCCTCTGCTAAAACAGTGACAATGTCTGGGCTGCTCTGCACCTGAGACGTGGGGCCAGAGGTGAATGAGATTTGACCTGTGGGTTGAGGGATATATGTTTGACTTGAGGTATGAGCAGTTTGGGTTGTAGCTGGGGAAGTTTGAGGAATGAATGGTGGACTTGAGGCATGGAGAGTTTGGGTTGTAGCTGGGAAAGTTTGAGGAATGAATGGTGGACTTGAGGCATGGAGAGTTTGGGTTGTAGCTGGGAAAGTTTGAGGAATACTGGGGCAAGTAGATGCGTTGACGGCTTGGCTTATTCCAAGTAATTCAACATGGGGCATAGCGATTCCTTCAGAGTTGTCTTCTACCTGATCATAGACCCTTTCTGTCCTCTGAATAATAAATCCTGAGAGTGACATGCAGGCATCAACTCTGCGCCACAGGTCTGGCTCAGGTGTTTGCACATGATGCAAATCTTCATAGACAGCCTTCACAGCAGAGCATGTATTTTCAATGTTCTCAATCGGCTCATTTAATTCACTCTGAGGGGCCTCATCTGATAATATCTCTTTGCCTATCCTTGCATAATACCTCCATTTTTCATACATAATTCTGTAACGACGCTGCACATTCTTCAGCCTTTCTTCTTGTAATTCTTTTCCTTTTTCAGTCAGCATTCGAATTCTTTCACTTCTTCTTACCCCTTTTGTTTCTTGAGAATGAATAGAATAAGAACAAAATAGAATAAGAGTTGTAATAATCCTCTTATTCTACTCTGCAAATGAAGGCATGATGGAGGGAGACTTAATATACCATGCAACTAATTTTCCAATCAATGTTAAAAGGATTGGTGATTCTGAGTTTTATGGGTCGGTTTACTGTAGTGTTTCCCAGTCTGCACATTTTAGATGTTTCTGTGTTCCAACACACCTGATTCAAATGACTGAGTCATGCTTGTATAGAGTTTGATCAAAAGTTGGTGAGTTGCCTAGTTGAATGAGATATGTTTGAGCAGGGAAGCATGTAAAACATTAAGGCTGAGGACCAGGTCTGGAATTGGTCTCTTGAACAGATTTGTTTACTTAAAATCCCAGATACCATCCGTACTGTTCTGCCAGAACAGAATTTTAGATCAGGAAAATGGAACACTTAACTTTCTTAGTGTTTCTCAACATGCAGATAAGACACTAATATACATTGCACAATCCTGTATGTAGTACAGTTCTTTATGCAATATAACTGAGTGTGAATACAAAATAATGTGGAGGGAGATATAAATTGCTGCGCTATTTAAAGGACATTTGAGTTTACGGGTCTGTAAAATGAAATAGGGAAGTTTACATTTAAATATACACAACACAACATATACACGAAAAGCAGCTCTTAACTCAGCCTATCATGGAACTCTTGAAAAAGAGATTTTAAATCTCAGGTTTCCTGGTTAAACAAAGGCAGTTAAAATAAATAAATTAAAGGTGTTACGGTCCTGAGTCTTGGTTACTCCCTGCCCTTCTCCCTCAGCTGCCGGGGTGTCGGGGGCGGGGCGATCGTCATGAGCACCGGATCCTGACACACCTGGTTGCAGTTAATTAGCGATCAGCTGAGTCTGTATTTAAACGTTTCACTCCCGACCTCCTGTGCGGGATTATTGTGACCTGTCGCCACCAAGTAAGATGTGTGTTTCATGCTCAAGTTTTTTGTGACGGATATTGGTGACCGATTTTCTGTTTGCTCATGCTATTGTGGATGGTGCTTTTGGCCAACTCCGTTTAGGCCTAGGGACGTACGGAGAATAGAAAACACTTAAGGTGTCTATCTATTTGGAAGAAAGAAGCAGAAAGTAGGGAACCTGGGAGGTGGACAAGACCTTGGAGATTTAGCAGGACGAACAGACAAAGACATTTTGTGGTGTTTCACTCCTTCTCAGTATTATTGCCCTACAGGCTCTGGCTGCATTGTGAGTGGACATGGACCTGGACTCATCTCCCTCACTACCGACACCTCAGATCTCCAGACCTCCTGCTCAAGACCCTCCAGACACTTGTGATGGTCATGAAGGACCTTCCTCCAACCAAGAGCCAGATGACTCCCATCCTAGCTTGATTCCACCTCTTCTCCAGGATGAGTAGAGGGAGAAGGCTTCTCTCCACTTCACACCAGAAGTGGAAGATTGGGAAAAGTTGTTATGTTCTACAACCATGGATGGACTGAAAAGTGACATAGTGGCCCAAGTTCGACAGCTGTACATGGGCATGAGACATGAAATACGTCTAGATGAACTTCGCAGGCATGCCTGTCACACCCAAGATGTTCTGAATGATAAAAAACAAAAGTCAGCACCCAAGAGAGGCTCTGAAATGCATAAGGCCACTCTCACTCTGTTTCCTGGCATGATTGACCAGCAACAGTGCATGGTCGAGGACACAGACAGGCAAGATGGAGAGGATGAGGACAGACCGGAGACTCTGACTGCTGTCATTATAGCGGCCATAGTGGACATTGGCAAAAAGACTGCCCTGACTAGCCGCATGGTTTAAACGTGTGCAGGGGAGGAGAGGACTCCAGGTGTCAAGTTCAATCACTCAGGCTTTTCCATTATTGCACAAAGAGGGAAGCAAGACACCACAAACACATATACAAACACAAACATAAATGAAGATAAACACATATAGCCCCCCTCACCACCACACACACACACACATCTGACAGATGTTGCTTGACATGTCATGATAATGAAAAAACAATTTTTCAAGAAGAAGAGTCACAATATTATGAGATCTAAGTCATAATTTTATAAGAAAAATATTAAGAGTCAAGAGGTGCATAAGAAAAAGTTTACAGCCATTCCCACTGGTACAGAACATACCGGAAAATATGCAGTGGGTCTGCAGAATTACTAAAAACAGATTTGCTCAACATGTGACTGGTTGCATCTGATGTTGTCCACAGGTAACTTCTTCTGCATCTGTTGGGAAATTTTAAATCTAGTTCAAAATTTAATTAAAATTGAAAATAATTAGGATGGTCAAAATATTACATTATATGAGTAAATTTTTATGTGTTAAAAATGGTATTTAGAATTGTTACGTTTACTTTTTACTGGATCAGCATCACTTCACTGAAGATTTCTGGATGACTTGTAACAGTTTGTTCAGAACCATTGTCCAGAATGTTTGATTGGCTTTAATATTCTGCCAAAGTCAAATGTGTCTTTGCAACATAGAAAATGCCAAATTAGTTTATTTTCAAAGAAGTAGCTGACAAGTGATATTTAGCTGTCAAATATGTTATTTTAGTTGACTGTCAGAAACACTTTGTTGCTATGTTAAATATCACAAATAAACTTCTGAGACGAAGTAATAAGATGACCATGTTTGATCTCCAGGTGTTTTCACCTTGGGGGAGCCTTTTTGGCATGAAAACATTGGATGAAGTGCAGATGTGTGAGGTTGCAGAGTTTATTGATCCACTGAGGCCTTTAACAGCATTTAATAAGGAGAATGACACAGAATAAACAGTGAAAGTCGCTGAGAGAGCCACCTGGATCCATGCCAGTCATTGAGCTTTGGGAGGAATGCCTCCCAAAGGCCAAAGAGAAACTGGTCGCTCAACAACAGGGCAGAATAATCCCTGAGGCCAGTTCCACTGTGAGGTAGTCTACCCTCCACATGGCAATGATGTGTAAGTTATCTGAATACCAATTTTGGCACTGCCATGTTCCTGGGTTTTACAACTGTCTTCTTCCTAACACTGTGGGGTCCAAGACCTACTCCAGATGTGCAGGAAATACATCCAACCAACAGGACCAAGAAGTCTCTGGGTGATCAAACTACAACCAACCCTCCCTGTGTACCCTGGGTTCAGAAGAACTTGTGGTGCCAGTTTGCCCACTTCTCAGCGAGAACTGTTTCTAATGAAGATTGTATTATTTGCCTTTCCTCACAGTTTCCTTCTTCCTTGCTGTTCCAGGAGAAAAGAACATTACTGATTGTGTTTTGTCATGTTATAATGCTTCTAAACCCAACACCTCTAACCCCTCTGAAACTATGCCTAATAGTCAGGTGACCACGTTTATTGAGCCTAGCATCAATTATATATGTACTTTGTCATTCATGGTAGCCAGAGATCATTGAATCTTACACAAACCATCCAGTGTCAGGTGTCTGACTCTCCTATCTTTCCTGTTCCTAAGGTTGTGGAGCCAGCACCTAATGCAGTGCTTCTCAATTATTTTCTGTTGTGGCCCCAGGAGGAAGTTTTGATGGGAGGATATGGATAGATGCTATAGGAGTGCGGAGAGGTGTTCCAGATGAATATAAGGCTAGAAATTGGAGTCTATTTTTCTTTAGCCTACAGTCAATAAAAATGTGAGTTGGATAAATTATCTGTATTACAATCAGCAGAGATTTGTTAATTTTATGCATGATGCACTGACTGGACTGGCAGAGCAAATGTCAGCCATTTCATTCATGGCTGGCAGAATCACATGACCTTAGACGTACTCCTTGCTGAAAGAGGAGGAGTGTGTGCACTTTTTGGGGATATGTGTTGTATTTTTATACCTAATAAAACTGCTCTTGATGGCTTGATAACAGGCTCTGGAAGGGTTGTGATCTCTCTGTGAAGAACTAGCAGAGACTTCAGAGGTGGATACCTCTATGTGGGTCTGGTTTGACTCTGTGTTTGAGAAATGAGAGACTCTTGTAATTTCTGTGCTGTGTGGTATGGTTGCTACGGTGGGCATGTTGGGCCTGTGTGGATGTTGCATTATACCCTGCATTAGAGGTTTGATGATGCACTCTATTGAGTGTGGTGTGCTTATCAGGGACACGCTCATGCATGTCCCTGATAAGCCTGTTTGCTCAGGTACCCCAAGAGGACATGAATGATTCAGATACTGGCTCTGACATGATATATTAAGTAATGCTATGTGTAATCATGATACCTGATTTGCAAATTTTATGTTGTGTATTTTTAATCAGTTGTTATGACAATTTTTTTTTTTTATGCAGCTAGGGTTAAATTTTCTTTTTGTGTGTGATTAAATGTTAGAGTTTATTTTCAATCAAAAGGGGGGAGTGTAATGGAAAATTCCTGTGGTCACACAATGAGGGGGTTGTGTTAGCTAGTGTGAGAAAACAGGTCTTGAACAATTTAGCTTTGGGAGGAACGGAACTGTAACCTGTGAACTTTTAACCTGTAAACAGGTTAGAGTTAGAGTTCAGAATGCGTCACAGAAACAGCGATGGTTAAAGTCACTAATAACTTTCTTATGGCCTTAGGTAATGGATTAGCGTCCATACTAGTTCAGCTGGATGTCAGTGCTGTTTTTAATATTGTAGCATTTTGCTACACAGATTAGATCATGACGTTGGGACAGCACTAGGCTGGTTTAAATCATATCTATCTCACAGATTTCAGTTAGTTCATGTAAATGAGGTTTTCTTCACAGGCCAAGGTCTGCTATGGTATCCTGCAGGGTTCAGTGCTTGGGCCAATCTTGTTCAGTCTTGTTCATGCCGTCAAATGGAAAGTATTATCCAGAACCACGACGTCAATGTTCAGTTCTATGCTGATGATTCACAGCTGTATTTATCTATGAAGCCAGGTGAAATAGAATGGTTAGCCAAACCTGGATGTCCACAAACCTTTTGCTTCTCAATTCCGATGAAACAGAGGTTATTGTTTTTGGTCCCACACACTTTAGAAGGGGATGAGATGATGTTTTGATGACCTCCAGTACAATTCTGAGAAACCTTGTAGTTATTTTTGATCAGTATTTTTTAGGGCCAGTAGTCATAGCTGCAGCTCCAGGACAAAACTGGAGCAGGCTTGTTTTAAACATAGCTTCATCCTAGATATGCTAGGCCACATACATAGACAAATGACCATGCACACTCATGGGCAATTAAGAATCATCAATCAACCTAACATAAATGTTTTGAACCCATGCAAGCATGAGGAGAACATACAAACTCAACATAGAAAGACTCCTGAGTGGCCCGGGAATCAAACCAGGAACCTTCTTGCTGTGGGGCAACAGTGCTAACCACTAAGCCACCATGCTGCCTTCTTGCTGCTCCAGTTAACCGATAATTACTACTAATATATCTTGTCTTTTGAACCATTGACAATATATTTGTCTCTTCTCCTCTATTGGTTCTTAATTCTCTCTTTCCTATCTCTCTTTCCCTGCCCTACCTAGCTAGTCTTCAGAAGGAGGCCCCTCTCCCCATGGAACCAGCTCCCAGTTTGTATTCGGAAAGCAGACATCCTCTCTACTTTTAAGATTAGACTTCAAACTTTCCTTTTTGATAAAGCTTATAGTTAGGGTTTAGTTATGCTGCAATAGGTTTAGACTACTGGGGGGCCACTTATACTGGGCATTTCTACCCCACCCACCTCTTTTCACTCCCCGTGCATGTATTTGTTACTGCTGCATGTCATTAAATGTTG
>JAOWBL010002846.1:0-13064 GCA_028564865.1 Zenarchopterus dispar | reverse complement strand
CCATCCATCCATCCATCCATCCATCCATCCATCCATCCATCCATCCATCCATCCATCCATCCATCCATCCATCCCCCTGGAAACCTCGACCAGCTCTTCCAGGATGATGAAGAGGCTTTCTCTGGTCCGCTGGCGGGGTACCTAATCTCTCCATCATGTCCCGGCTCTGCCTCAGGACGGTCTTCCACTTGGACACACCTGAAACATGTCCAGGAAGCTACGCAACCAAATTTCCGAACCATCTCAACTGGCTCCTCTCGATGTGGAGGAGTAACAGCTTGACCCCAAGTCTCTGGAATAATTGAATTTCTCACCCTCTCTCTAAACGAGAGTTCAGAGTCCATAATGTTTATTTGTTTATTTTTACCTGAGATAAAGTCTTATTGGTATAAGATTTAACCCTTCAGAAGGCAGATGTTGCTGTAGTCAGGACTTCTGAGATCCCAATCCACCTTAACAGCTTGGATATGTACAATCTTTTGTCCTTCATCTTCCACAACTGAAAAAACACCTGGTCTAGAAATACGCCAAATATTCCATAAATCTAGTCAAAACTGTCTTATTTAAAGTGAAATATGTTTGCCAAAAAGGCTGAGAAAAATTTTCTTAACTAGAAATCTCAAAACTAGCAAAATAGTCTTCTAATTTACTTGAAACAAGGCATTTTTTTTACTAGTTTAGTCAAACATTTTTGCAAGGTTTCTTTACAATTGGAAATGCTCTCCTCAGAATATTTGCTCGCTGTTTTGCTTATTTATTTATGTATTGATTTATCAAGCAGTTGGTAAAGTTTATCTTGCAGCCATCAACTGTCTGCTCTCCTCCGGAGCTGCGTTTAGTGCAGATGCTGTTAAGAGTTCCTGTTTCTGGCCCCCTAAGCTGCGTCAGTGCTGATGGACTTTTTGAGTTTCAGATTTTCTCCCATGAACTATCCCTCCTCCAGCGGCTGCTCGTGTTTTATTATGCGTAGCCTTCATAGATGACAGCCTGTTTCAGGCTAAACGCTCCCATCATGTGGAGTCTGAAGACCGTTGTGGAAAGATATTTTTTCAACCCAAGTGAGTTCGATGTATATTTTGAAGAAAACTCAAGGAGTTAACTTTCTTGAATGGTGCTAATGTGAGATGAAATATTCAGGTTTTTGTTGACTCGAGGACGAGATGTTTGAGCACTTACAAAGAATATGGATTATGTGCCACCCATCAAATCCACACGTTCAGTGCAAACCTTCCAGGTGGTCAGGGCCAAAAGAGGAAACGTGTTTACATCAATAACAACAGATCTCAGAGTGATTATTCATGTTTACGGTACAGTAAAAAATGTATTCAGGTTTCACTTCCTACGCCAACCCAAACCACATCTTTTTGCTTTGCGTAAAATAATGACCTTTCGGGAGGGGTGGTGTGAACTGCAAGCAGAGAGGAAAATCTGAAAAATGAAAGATTATCAAGAAGCGAGGCAGATTTGACCACAGGGCTTGTTGTTATTGTTTCTGAGCCCTGATCCTGGCAGCCAGACAATCAGACAAATGATTGCATAGTTTGCTCTGCTCGCTACCTGGCAGCTGATGAGAGATGACACTCTCTCTCCTCGCTGCCTCTCTGATTTCTTTGCTGTAATATTTGACACTTTGGATGCAACGAGACGACTCAAATATTGATACAGCTATTATACTGGGAATATTAAAAACCTTGCTCCTTGCAGTAACTTACTTCTGAGCTGAGCGTCGTATTACAAGGGGAGATGGGGAGCAAAACACTTGGATGATAAGTAGTTGTGATTACTTTTGTGTAGACAGAGCGATTTACAGCTTTCATCGCATCCTTTCATTGACAGAGCTGATCACCTGGCATGTTAAATAAAAATGGGCTTTCTTAATCAAAGGCTGGCTGTCTTTAATTTGCTTCTGTTTTTCTAATGTTGACAATCGTCTAATCCATCTTGTTTCCAAATAATTGCAGACAGTTTGATTGGATACGTCTGACGATATAAAGTGCTTCATGTGGCTCTACAGAAGGTAACATATCCTCAAAAATGTTCCTACTGGGTGACGTTTAGGGCAGATTTACCACCGTACATAAAACCCCTACCCTCCTAATAATCTGTGTCTGCTCTCTTTAAGCAGGGGGTTTGGTGCACTTATGGATCAGACGTTGCACTTGCCAGTCAAGGACATGGACGCTGTTATAAAGATGAAGTAAACACAGTGCTTATACAGTTCTGGTTATCTCTCTGGGGTGAGATTAAAAGAAAAAGGAAAAGAAAAACTGCTACCACGATGAAATCCTGCAACATGCTGCGGCATTACAGACCATTTTGGCATCTGACTTAGCCTTCTGTTATTTAAACTGAACTGGCTTTTATTTCATTGCCTCAAAGGCGCAGAAGCAATATTATTTCACTAAAAAAATGTATTGCAAATATGTTTTTTTTTAAAATTCTCAACGCCCGTTGATTCCTACTGCTGTTACAGAGTACAAGAAGCTGAGGTGTAAATGAAACTGTGAAAAAAAGGATCTGAATCACCCGTTATAGCTTTAGTTATTATCCTGTAGCAAACACAATGGGAGCAGAGCTGGAACAAACACACATCACCTATTCAACTGCACATATATGACTATTTACATGTATGCAGCCCTTTATAAATCTACATTTAACTGCTTGCTGAAAATGGAGGAATTTATAAAGCCATGCCATTGACAGCAGCAAAAACCACATCAATACATCTATTGACAACCTTCTTCTGTTCATTACGCTTGTAAACTTTTATGTTTTTAATTGATTTCTATCTTCTGTATTCTTGCCAGCGTTACTGAGTTCATTTTTTTTTAGTTTGCGTCACTTCTCGTTATCGCCTTTTTAAAGTATTTATATACCATCTATAGACCATACAGAGTTTTTTTTTCTATCTTTGACCTCTTTAAAAAAATGTCATAAAGGAAAGGAAAGATGGCTTGACACAAATGTAAGAACTAAGGAAACTATGACGCCTGTGCAATGAGAATTTAGCCACACTTACATCGAGTTGAGTACAGAGGCAACATAAGAAATATTCTGAAAAAAAACAACATAGCTTCCCATCACACATAACAGTATAACAATCATAATAGTGAATAGCATAAATTATGTTTTTTTTTTCATAACTAGGAGTTTGTTCCCTGCAAAATCTTCTTGTCTTTCATGTACATTTATTACAGTTCACCTTTTGCACTTCATCCAGGTGTGAGTCCTACATGTGGGCCTCTAACTGCTGCTTTCATCAGAGGCACATGGTGGTGAAAAAGCAGACATGGGGAAGTGACAGATGCAGTGTAAAATGTCATAATTTACAAGCTTTCTGTCTCTAAAACTCTGGGTTTTAATTGCGAAGTCAATGACTCCCTGACAATCAGGACACAACTACTGTGTGTAAACACTGAGAGAACCTGCGGTCAGGAGGGTACAAGTCTTTCAATTACCAGAGATCTTGATGTTTGCAGCTGACCTTTTTAAAATCAATACACCAATACACTGTGATAAAGCAGGTCGCATAAGCAACAGTTTTTCAGCTAAAAGGTTGAGAAAGTTGCCGAATGAAGCAATGGGATGCAAGACACAGCAACACAGCTTTAACAGACGAAAGGAGTGAAGTAATGAATGCCTGTAGATGTCAATTTCTCCGACGTGTAACAAGGTGAGAAAAATTATTTTTTCAGTCACGCGGGTTATCCTTTCCAATTTCTCACTCGTTTTTCTCTTCATTAAAACCAGCTCTGCTGTTGCTTCCTAGGTGTCAGTGGGCTTGTGATAGATCTCTGATGGGTATTTTAACAAAGAAGTGAATT
Source organism: Zenarchopterus dispar (assembly GCA_028564865.1). Lineage (NCBI taxonomy): Eukaryota > Metazoa > Chordata > Actinopteri > Beloniformes > Zenarchopteridae > Zenarchopterus > Zenarchopterus dispar. The sequence goes on along the minus strand of JAOWBL010002846.1, from coordinate 9,240 downwards.
GAGCTGGACGTGCTGCATCACAGCAACCCTATGAAACCAAAGCAATCAATCCCGCTGAGTGATTTCTGTTCGCTGGAGACAGAATTGAAAGCAGCAGAGTCAAGTCAGGTTGAATTTTGCTGCAGCTGCGATGACGAACATTTAAAATCATTATTACAAAATACGCCGCAGGACACAACTGGTTTTATGGCATGGCCTAGATTTTTGTTTATTTCACCATTGATCATCTTGATGAGAACCCCTGAACAATACCTTGGCAACTTAAAATGATAGTTGATGTGTAAATCATCAATTTTGCTGCACAAAAATGATTTAATTGCACTAAAGTAACTGGTCTAACTTACTTTATTAAGTTTCTTATCAAATGTTGTTTTCAATGTATATTAATTCCTGGGATAATGCAAAACTTGCAGTTGAACATTTATTGACTTCAGGCCATTTTCTCTGCTTGGTTAAATTATGTTTCTCAAGTGACTCTGAAGTGAGTTTTCACCACACTTCCTGTTTCCAGCCTGCCTCCTACACCACCTGAAGTAAACGTTGACTTTCGAAAGAGGAGTGTAGTTGTTTTTACAGCTGTAAACCAGTACGATTTAAACAAAAATATTACCTGAACATTTTTTAATCTAAGCTAAACTACTCTTAAAGTCAAATTTAACCCATAAAAACAGCTTTTGTCTGAAAATGAGGACAAGCCAAAATGTCAAAGGCTGACTATAAATCACAAATAAATATCTCTCTCACAGTGGAAAAAAGCTACAAGTCCATCCATCCATCCATCCATCCATCCATCCATCCGCTTCTTCCTATCTAGGGTCCCCGGGGATCTGCTGGAGCTTAAACCAGCTCTCTTTGGGCAAAAGGGGTACAACCTGTACAGGTCGCCAGTCCACTACACCACATTATTCATTCATATCGTATTATTTTGATTTTGGCTTTGCCAGTGGATGAAGCACAAGTTTAGACCTTAAAGGTAAGGTTTGACAGCCAAAAGCTACCTTTTCACTGTGCTTTTGCTCCAGATTTGTCATCCTATTTAACAATGCACTCAAATATAGCTTTTAATGCTATGATATATTTATTCTAATGAGGACATATTTGTATCATTAAGCAAAATTACTTTAATTTTAATGTTTTATTTGCATTGCAACAAACATCAAAGGCGTAATAGCATGACGGAAATTATTTTTCATTCTTTTTTAAAAAAGATAAACCTGAACAAATTATGTTTAACAAACTGCAGTTCCATCGTAGTATAATGTCTCTGAATAGCCTCTGGATGGTCCAAAGTGCTTCAGGGAAAATTTTGATGAAGACTGGCATGAGAAATCATATTTTATTTCTGTCCAATAAATAGTTTCCAGAAGCACAATGGGAGGCAGAGCCTTCACTTAACAGGCTCCTCTCCTGTGGAACCAACTGCCAGGTCAATGTTCACCCTCTCTACCTTCAGAACAGCCTTAAAACTTTCCTTCTTGATAAAGCTCATAGTTAGGACTGGCTCTGGTGCCCTGGAGCATCCCTTTAGTTATCCTGCTGTAAAGGCCTACGCCTCTGTGGGACCTACCATGATGCACTGGGGTTTTTCTTCCCTCTGTTCTCTTTACTCTCCTTCTATGTACCTGTTATAATTGTTCTCATTTGTATCTCAAAGGCAGATATCCCTCCACTACTCTGTTTGTTGGTCTCTCTAATGGGTTTGGGCAATTAGCAGGAAATGATGCGTCCAATTGTTTTGACTGTTTACATTTTTTGCATCACAGCTCTGCTAACTTGCAGACTGCACTTTTCCTACAAATATTGTCATTAAGCACTGTTAATTAAAAACGGGTCCACAAAGAGGAAAATAGTGGATCAGGCATAAATATTTTTAGGTGGATCGCAGTTGATCATGAAACGATGGAGGAATGCCAGTTGAGTGGCTTCCCTTGAGATGTAATCTCTCAAACGTTGTCATCAGCAGTGGCGAAACACTGCACGATAAAACATGATAAAAGTAAAATTGTGCATTACTTGGTACATTTCCTGCAGTAAAAGTGGTGTTCACAGGTCAAATATCTGGCTGCAGTGCCACTCTTCACGTTTCTTGCTCCTTCTCACATTTCAGGACACATTTCTGACCTTATTTTCTTCCTCTCGCTGGTGTAGAGCCCTCCGTCAAACCAATCTGTTCAACTAAATCTCGGGAAAGTGAACACGAGGAATCGCTGAGTTGACCATCTATCCTGGGGGATCGCAGGGCTGCACAACCTGCTGTATTGATATTCATACACAATCTCACCTTTGTGTTTTCTACAATGGGGAAGCAAGAGACGGGGTGATAAAAACAGAAATAAGAGGGAGGAATGAAATAGGAGGTGAGAGGGATTAAAGCAGAGTAATAGAAACAGTAAGAAACAATCTGATGTCTGTTGTTACACAAAGGCATGGAAGAGATTTGGGATATTAGTTTGTGTGACCTGCTGCCATTGGAGGGAAAGCACCATCCATCATAAACGGTGTGAGCTCCTGTTTAAATTAGAGGCTGGTGTATCTCAACAGGGGACAGTTAATATCAAGGACAAACTAACCTGCCACAGAGGGCAGACATAAAACGACCTAAACAACACGTTTGTTTAAAAGCATGAATAAAAGAGGTTCAACTAAGGTTCACTGTTGGCCAGAGGATGATATATGAGAGACCGACTACTTCATAATAGATAAAACAATAACTTCACACCTTTAACTCTGACACCGAGAGCGCTCCCAAGCTTGTATTGTGCTCATCCGGTACTTGTTTCATATTAGGCAGTATAAGGGTTGACCTGTGCCAATTAATCACATGTGATCAGTATAGGACAGGAAATCAGCTGTTACACACCCGAGAAACAAGCATGCAAAAAGACACTTACAAACAGGTGCCTTATACTATGATTTTAATGGTCCAAGAGCTAACAAAAACATCTAAGGTTATTCATATCTACGTGCACACTTGGCCATAAACATGTGAGTTGCACTCTACTAACGTATGTGTCCAAAAATGTTGCATGATTGATCCCCGATTTCCTGCAACATTAACATCTGGCCAGTATTTCATAAGTAACGTTACACAAATATTATGGTTCCTGTCAGTGGCTTTTCTGAATCTGATGATGCAATTTAGAATGACAATTCAAAAACCAAGCTAATGTGAGAGCAACTTTGAATCAGTATAGAGCATGCTTTCAAAACTTCCCTTCCACTTTGATGGTTTCCAACTCTAAATCCTCATTTGCTTTTTTCCCCCCACTGTTTTCTATGTGAGGCCCGTAAAGGTGTCTTCAAATAGTCCCTCCATGCAGTTATATGGGCTTCATGACACTTTCTGTAACACAGCTATCAGAAATAATGAAGCATCATGTCCTATGAATGTGGCAGGAAATTTATATTTGTCTTTTGTATTACTCTGCTGCAGAGACCCAGCAGTGTTTGCAGCAAAACATTCAGAGACACCGGGAGATCACAGATGGGGGAAGGGAGAAGGAAAGACAACAAACTGTCTTTGTTGCGATGAAAAGATTAAAGCGAAACAACATTTAGCTTTATTTAATAATTGCATTTTTTCCCCTATTATAAAAAAGTCCTTGTTCTAAATCACATTCTCTCTCACACTGAATAGCATTTTCTACAAGATGACTTCAGTGAATAGCAAACATGCCCATCAGCACTGAGTAATTAAAATTTCAGCATCTTTGGAATGCTTCATGATGAAATACTTTGTAAAAAAAACCAAAAAAAAAAACCAAAAAAAAAAAAAACCTAGTGTTTGAAAAATGTTTCAGCCAGGGACCGGTGCATCTGAATTCAAATACTTCAAATAATTTCTCTGCAGAACTTTTTCACCTTGCTTGATAAATAAAAGTTACAGTTAGTAAACTCCTTACATTATTCCACTCAGACACATTGCTCCATCCACACTGTAGGAAGTAGTTTGTCTTACTCAGTCGATGTGAACATGACTGCTTATAACGCATATTTATAACATCTCTGTAAGTATCAGATGTTTTATTGTGACACTGAACCCATCTGAAACTCATAGTTCAATAAATATGTCACATAATAATTAAAAAGACACTTTTAAAGAATGAAATCAGGATCCTGCGTACAGCAAATGCAACACAAGTGACTTTTCTACATTTATTTCTCCCAAAATATCCCCGGTGCAAAGTTATGATGGACTCCACTTCTAATTGCCGCTGACTGCGAACTTCCTAACATGAGAATATGTGACATCTGGTGAGTCTAATGTTGGACAAGAGGAGTCATAATTGCAGCTAGAGATTTGACCCTCCACCAATTAGTTTCTCATGTCTTCTTCGGCTCTTCTCCTCTCGCTCCAGGCCTTAATCACCATCACCAGAGGTGGGTCCAGAGAAAGGAGCAGCAGTTCTTGATCATTTGTACTTAAATGTCCTCCACCATGAAGTGAATGAATGCCACACAATTAGCAGAGGATTTGGGTAACTCCCCTCCTGTGTCACATCAGGAGAAAGGAAATGAAAAATCCCTTCCCTAATGGGCCAATCTGCTAATTCTGTGATTGAGCTCCTTCTCTGCAGCCACAGCAAAGTCTGCACTGATTACGTAAAAAAGCTGTAGGAATGTCAAAAGGACTGCTTGGTATAAAATGTCAACCCACTGTCTTTCAGGTTACAAAGTTTAACTCAAAGAAATTTAAGACAGATCACACAGACAGACGTGCATGCTGCAGGTGGGGAAAAAGAGAAAAACATCTTCATTTGCTGACATTGTCTGCTACATATCCAACCTTGTCAGGTTGAGAGGATTTACAGTGTACCGAAAATACAGAAATGCTGAAATCAAGACTGTTGACAAGAAAAACTTTCTGGGTACACAAAAACAGTGGTAAAACAGACCTAAAAATGCTTATTTTACATTTCCGCTAGTTTTGAAATGATTGAAATCTACTTCTCTTTGAGAGTTTGAGAAAATGACCAAAAAGGGTTCTTTGGTTTATTTTTCCAGTGCTAGTTAGAAACTTTTTGGGGTCCAGTGATACATTTCTGTTGTTGTCTGTGATATTGTTGGTGTTCATTTGTAATACCTGATTTAAAAAATTGATGAAGATGTTTTCTTAATTTGTGATAAGGTCATCTGTTCCTTTCAAACTTGTAAGATTTATCCAAAGTATAAGACTGGAACAGTAAAAGGCACAGAAACTGTGACACAGTAATGTTTAATTGTGAGTGTCGGGTTTTAATCGTGCAGCATTAATTCAATGCTAAAAAAGCAAAGTTCCTGAACAATATGGGATTGGATGGAGCCTGAATTAAGCTATCTGTCATGACAGTCACTGGCCTAACCCCACTAGACCTTTATAAGTGTTTTAAACATAATATAGTTGTATATTCTGACTTTTTGAGAGTTTCAACCAATGCAAAAGATGATCCAGTTGGTTGCAGAAGTCGACATTTGCATTTTTGAAGCCTTGATTGACCAATATTTTGTAATTTTCTAAATTTTTAAACATGCATGTTAGAGGGTTCATAGTTTAAAAAAATCAGTGAAACAGTTTTTAAAGGAGCAAAATGTAGTAATTTTGCCTTTTTCCTGCAACTATAATGTGATGATGTGTACCATCACAGACATTCTGGACATTGTATTTTCTATTTGCACGTTTGATCCCATGACGTCTGCTTTGGCTACCATACCACCATCTTTTGTAGTAATATTATAAGAAGGGAAAATCATTCTTAAAGTTTTGTTAGTTAATGATTGATAAATTTTAAATCACAACTGCATAAATTACAGAAGGTATTTACAGAAAAGTTTTTGCAGTCAGTGTAGCCTAAGTTTGAAGGGAAATCTAGAAACATGTTTAAAAATGAGGCCTATACTGCGGCATGAGTATCGCAAAGTCTGACATGAAATACGTTTCAAGTGAAGGAAACCGGTTATTTCTTCTCTTCATCCCTCTCTGAAACCATGTTAGAGATTCAAGCCAACAATGCTGCAGTATCTTTTGTGACAGGCTGCTGCAATACCCTTCGTAAGAACATCCTCAAACTGACTGTCATCTGGTTTCAAGATAAGCCTTGTAGCTGCAGGATCCATGCTGGAGCATAACATATTACAGCTTATACAACTTAAAAGGCAAGGAAGGTGTTGGCTATAAAAGTAAGAAAAAAAACTAAAAAAGACGAGTGTAAGAGAGAACAAGGAGCTGTTCTTCATCTAGATCTTCAGCCAGATGAAGCTGATCATAAGTTAGCCGAGTGCTTCTCTGGATTACAGTCACCTTTCTGTGCAAGATGTGGATTTTATTGTCAGAATACACGACAATGAGAGGATATTAAGGCATCATTTTAACAAACGTAAACAGGGGATTTGAAAAGAAAAGTGTTTGATAAAATCAAATTACAAACTAAATGGAAAAAAACAAAAAAAAAGGCCAGTGTGAGATTATTCCTAATTAAACAAAACTCCACATTATACTAGATAAAAGGTGTTTAACTGTCAAGATATGTTCAGGAGAGACATATGGTTAACAAATGTTGCTGCAGAGCTGAAAATTCACGTTACCATCAGCAGATACTAAAATTATGTAGCATCGGCACGCTGTTCCTGTTGCAACTGCAAATTTTCACAAAACTTCACGCCACATTTAACCTCAGGTTTGCCAGAAAAAGTTCTTACAGTGTGGAGCCAAATACATTTCCTAATCACCTTCCCACGTGTCTCCCTTTACTTACGGTATATCCTTTTTCATGTTTAACCTCCAATTGGGTGTCTCTCCATCTTGCTCCATTAGAGAGCGTGAAATGAGAAAAGAAATGAAAAAGCTTTCTTTGGGATCTTTTTAAAAAGCCTCCTAAGTAGGTTACAGGAGAAAGTAGGCTGCCTGAAAGGCTCAAGAGACCAAAGGAGCTACTGTTGAATCACTCGAGAGGAGTCCATCCCACTTCAGGAGTCCACAGAAATGGATGGAAGAGGAGGAATGTGGTATTTATGATGCAGCATGTTGAGCAAAATTGGCTTCAAATATGTCCCGGAACAAATGGATCAGGCAGACGGTGGTGATGGCAAGCAAAACCAGAACAGGTTGCTCAGGTTTCACCACTTAGCTTTATTATTATTATTGTTAGTTAGTTTTTTCAGGGCAGCAGCCTTAAACTGAGTATCTATTTTGGCCCTTTCTCCAGCAGTTACCATACCAACTTTATTGATAAAACACTTCAAAAACAACCGCAGCTGAAACAAAGTGCTGCACATAACCGAACATTAAGAGCTAACAGGGATTATAGTAAACTTAAAACAGATTTTTAAAAGCGTAAAATAAAATAAAAAGAGCATAAGAACGATTTAGATTCAGCCCCCCTAAGAATGTCTCAAATACCAAAGGTTAAATAAGAAATCTAAGTCTCACTGAGGTTAAAAGCCAAAAAATAAAAATGGGTTTTAAAAGTGGACAGTGAAGGGTCCTCTCTAATGTACAACAGCAGGAATAGAGAACAGAGAAGGCCCCGTCCTCTGAGCTTCGTCCTAGACCTCGTTACCTGCAGGAGCAGCAGGTCAGCTGACCTGAGGGACCGAGAAGGTGAGTAGGGGCGAAGAAACTCAGAAGAAGAAGAAAAACTTTATTTGTGCCCCAGTGGGGAAATTGCATTTTTGCAACAGCAAAGAACAAGAGCAGATGTGGTACAGTAAGACAAAACAAAAAATGTCTAAGATGAACAAGAAAAAATCCAAAAATAAAATAAAATAAATAAGAGTGTCAAAGAGTGTCTATGTTTATTCATCCAAGTATTTAAATATGGTTGAGTATGTGGCTATGAGTATGTACAGTATGTAGACACAAATTCCAGTAAAGTAAAGTAAAGCAGGTCAAAAATCATTTAAACATTTAAAAACAACAAAAAATTTTTTTTTAAATGAACTCTTTAAAAAAGAGGCAGCCAGTGGAGTGATGTGACGTGCTCTTTTTTTATGAGTACCAGTTAAAAGTTGTGCAGCAGCGTTCTGCACCTGCTGCAGACGCGAGGCCAAGGACTGACTCACTCCAACGTAAAGTCCGTTACAGCAGTCCAAGTGGGACGAAATAAATGCATGGATCAATATTTCAAAATGTTTCCTGGAAAAAAACAATTTCACCTTTGTCAGTTGTCGTACAAGATAAAAACAGGACTTTACAACACCCCTAATTTGGCCATCCAATTTAAAATTACTGTCCATCTTAAAACCAGGATTGGTGATGGTAGGTTTAAAATATGTTGTCATGAGTCCCAAAATCAGCAGAGATGGACTCACAGGGGCCACTTGGTCCAAACACTATCACCTCTGTAAAATGTAAAAAAATTCAGGTCCAACTAAACTTTGATATCCTTCAAACAATCTAAGAGTGCTTTAAACAAGAAGCCATTTTTCCTGCATTAAGGGGAAGTAAATCTGACAGTCATCAGCATAGCAGTAAAATCCAATTTTATGCCTTCTAAGGACAGACCCTACAGGTAACAAGTATAAGGAAAAAAAGAGGTGGTCCTACAATTCAGTCCTGTGGGACCCCACATGACAGAGGGGCGCACAATGATTCTGAGTTTAAAATGCTGACACAGAAGGACCTGTCAGTCATTTACAACCTTAACCAACCAAGTGCTGTGCCATGAATGCCCACTAGGTGATTTAAGCGTGATATTAAAATCTTGTGGTCCACTGCAACAAAGGTAGCAGTTAGGTCAAGCGGAACCAACACAACATGGTCATCGGAATCACATACCAAAAGGATATCATTAGAGACCCTTAATAATGCTGATTAGCTGCTATGGAGGGTCTTTAAACCTGACTGAAAGATCTCTAGTGTGCCAGTTTTATCCATAAAAGATTGCACTTGATGGAATACAATCATAAAAGAAACGGCAGCTTAGGAATTAGCCAACACAGAGTCGTCAAGACCAACTTTTTTGAGAAGAGGTTATACTACAACATCTTTAAATTTAGCAGTTGCTTAAATGTTCTCAGTTGGGGAGGCTAAAGCATGTAAAAGGTTGATGTGCTAGAGGAACTCTGCTGATGACATGTCCATGAACTCCTGGGTATCCTTAAACCAAAACAAATCGCTTCACTGATGCTAATTTAACCCAACTACCTCCATTTCTTCATTTATTATTTACCTGATAATCCTCACTGATTAAATTATAATTAAACATGAAAGTTTCTGTTTCTGTGAGAGACAGCTGATTTATGCTATTATAAGACAGGACTGCA
>JAOWBL010002845.1:0-13065 GCA_028564865.1 Zenarchopterus dispar | reverse complement strand
CCAGACAAACACACAGAGAGACACAAGGGGAGGGGGAGAGAATAGACACAAGGAACAAAAAACCAGGAATCCTGACACAAATCTGTAAGATAAGACAACACAAGACCATTAAGACTTTGAAAAACCATAAGAAGTATCTTAAAATCAATCCTGAAAGACACGGGGAGCCAATGCAGTGATTTTAAAAAGGGAATAATGTGAGCCCACTTTCTGGTCCTGTTCTTCCATCTATGCAGTGTGTTATGTGTTAGTTAAAACACACTTAAACCAAACAAGCAAACACAGCATTAAAAGAAGCGGTACCAGAGTTTGCACATGACTTTACTTTGAAAGTAACACAACCTGCAAGCTGCACCTCACAAACCGGTTTTACCAGAGGTTTTTAATGAACTCAAAACCTTCAAGAATTTCCTTCAGGGAAGACTTTGCATCAACTTCCTCTTCATTTGAGACAGAGGACACAAGATGCACAACAACCTAAAAATATAAACATATAAGACAACACTTCTGAGGACTTTTTATGACTCTGTGGTGACATCAGCCATCCTGTATGGTGTGGTCTGCTGGAGCAGCAGCATCACAGAGAGAGAGAGGAAGAAGCTGGACAAGGTCATCAGGAAGTCCAGCAGTGTCCTCGGCTGTCCTCTGGACTCAGGGAGGGAGGTGGGTGACAGAGGGGTCTTGGCTAAACTAACGTCTATGCTGGACCATGAGTCACACCCCCTGCAGGACGCCCTGTCTGCTCTGGAGAGCATCTTCAGTGACCGACTGATCCACCCTCGCTGTGTGAAGGAGAGATTCCACGGGTCCTTCCTTCCTGCTGGTGTCCAGCTCTACAATGACCTTTTTTAGTCAAGTACACATGTCCATCATCCATCTGCTGCAGTCACCAATACTGTATGATGATGTGACTCATTCACAAGTGCGATATACACTCGTCACTTTACTGAATATTTATTCATGTCTACATGCTGTACATACTCACAGCCACATGCTCGGCCATATTCAAATACCTAGATGAACATGGATATTCTTTAATACTTTTATTTTTTAATTTCTTATTTATCTTAGGTTTTTTTGGGTAGTTTTGGTTTTCTTATTTTACCATTTCTGCACTTGTTCTTTGCTGTTGCCAAAATGGAAATTCTCCACTGTTGCACAAATAAAGGGGTTGTTTTTTTTTTTGTCTTCTTAATAAACATCTTCAAACATCAAGTTTATAGCTTCATGCATAGAAAGTTTGTATTGTCTTTAATTTCCTTTTACATTACAACAGGCAGTTTTGGTCAAGCGATTAAACAAGATCACGTGTGAACAGAAAATAAATGGAAGAGGGTTTATTTTTCAGCATTACATATATCAGATAAAAGCTGGTAAACAGAACTGACGTGAAAGCAGTTTCCAGTTTGACTATCTGTCAGCTGGGTATAGCATGTTATTTTCAGAAGGAAAGCAGCGAGGGGAAACACGTTCAGGTGACTCCTCTATGATGTCTTTGTCAGCTGAAACATAAGTACTGATAGACAGCCATGATCATGCGCTGCACAGCACGGGTCAGGTTGCTGTGGTCATCTATTGTCAGGCAGCGTAGATCCAGATTTCGTTGTGATGAGTAAGTGAGAAAAAAGAGTCATAAGCAGCTCCGCTGTAAGAGTTGGAATTGTAAGCTTTTCCAGCTTTGGACAAGGCTTCACGAAGAATCTTGGCATTTTCCAGACCGCTTTCAAGGCTTGGAGTACCACCAAAAGACCTTTAATAAAAGAAGAAGAAGAAGAAGACGCTTGATGGTTGAAGTTGTCATTTACTTTCATATCTTTCTTCCATTCTTGTCCGTCCTTAAATCTTATCTCCAGACCTCACCTGACATACACGGTGGCTGCATCTCTGTGCTGAACGGTGACTGATGTATCAGAGATTTCTGCTTTTAATCCAGGAGGGACGAACCAGGACATGGACAAGTCAGGCTTGTCTTCATCACCTGCCAGCGTGATCAGTGCAGGCCAGCTGTTCTGGATCTCCTGACCTGCAGGAGACAAAAGAGCTTGGAAATGCTGGGCAGAATTTGTACATGGCTAACAAAATAAAAACTCAAACAGTCAGACTTTAAGCTGGGCGTCCTCACTTTTAATTACATGTTTTAGTTTGTGCCAAAATGTAATAAAGATCACTAATTCAGAAAAAACAAAGCAGGAAATACTTTTTTAAAGAAGTAAAACATTTCTGACAAATAAAAATTATATTAAATTCAGAAAAACAACTTTCAATTTTTAAAAGCGAATGGAAAATGCTTGCACACTTTAACTCTAAACACGTTTAGTATTTATTGTAGGAATACCCGAAGTAAATGTTGTAGTGTGTTTCACAGTGCTAAAGTCTTGTCTGAGAGAAGCCTGACGCCATACGTCTTCACCCACCGCTTTCCTTCTGTCTCTCACAGAAACTCTTCAGTCTCTGGCTGGCAGCGACAACCTCAGTGGCTTCTTTCCCCTCCACTTTAGTGGTAATCCAGTCAGTGGCAACGTAGAGACGCACCTCAAAATCCTGCACACAAAAGAAGCTCATCTCTTACAAATACTCCTGAAAAAAAAACAAAAAACAAGTGCACATCCCCACTAGTGAGCACCGCACTGTGAGCTTACCTGGTTGGTCTCAACAACTTGGTAGCCAGGACATGTCTTCTGATGGCAAAAGTCTTGTCCACTGGAGAGTGAAACCAGGACAAGAGCTTCGAGCATGAACACCAGCTGCTGCATCTTCACAGACACTCCAGAAGAACTGCTGCCTTTGTCCTGACGCTTGAAGCTCATCATCATGTTTCACATTACCAGATTATCAGGTCTTGGAGCTCCTCCCACATAGTTCTTCTTCTGCCTTCAGGGCAGATGGTGTCTGCCGGCTGTCTTTCACTTGCACTTCACAGGCACAGCGAATCAGTATTTAAATGAAGCACAGATTAAATTCAAGTGAATGTAATTTATTTGCATAGCATCGAAAGTCTTCAAAAGACACTTTACACAGGTTGTACATAAGTTCAGCCAAGTTCAGTCCAGTTATATTCTGATTAAATACTATTCATTGAATACCATCTATAATCTAATTCACTCCAACAGAGTCTAATTTCAAATGTACATAAATCCAGTTCTAAACAAAAAAACAAGCCAACAGATTGGCTAAGAAGCCAATAGATTAAAATAAACCTTGACTTCATGTCTTTAGCATGAACAAGGCAGCAGAGGAACAACTTCATGACTTTGGTTCTGCTGCAGGCAGAAAGCTCTGGTAGAATCAGTCATGAAGATCAGACCTCAGTCACCTGCGGCGGCCTCAGGTGAAATAGAAAGAGAAACCAACAAACACAAGATTAGTCTAAGGATAACGTGTGCCTGTGAGACACACAAAAAGCAATGTTTATGGCAATAAAAATGATATGAACAATAAAGACTGCAGAGTGAGCAAAGAGGCCAATAACACCAAACATAAAATGACATGCAACATAAGATTGATAAGATACGATGTACAGTACTTGTATTACTCTTAGAAGATGAGTTTTTTCATGATATGATGCTCCGACTGTTTTCTATTAGTGGAAGTTCTGGACTTCAGGCAGATCAGTTCAGCACCTGTCTCTGCTCCTGTGAAGTCATGCTGCTGTGATGGATGCTCTATGTGGTTTAGTATCGTCTTGCTGAAACATGCAAGAGACCTTGTCTGGACGGGAGCAGATATTGCTCTAAAACCTCTGTACTTTTCAGTACTGAGTCCATATTTACCAGTTTTTTAACTTCAGCCCTGTCCTATGTGCACAGAGACTCCTCCAAATTCTCTTAATCTTTTGACGATATCACGCACCTTAGATAGTTAGATCTCCAAAGTCTCCGATGTTAGATTGAGGAACATTTTCCTTACATTGTTCCACGGTTTTGTGGCACAGTTTGTCCGAGTTTGGTGAACTTCTGAAATGATCCTTTTATATCCAGTGAGTTAACCCACGTGGTTGTCAAATGCTCCTCTAGTTGCTTTTGATTTGTGCCGGTTACTTTTCCAGCCTTTTGTTGTCCCAGTTCCAACTTTTTTGTGTTGCTGCCATCAAATTGAAAATGAACTAATATGTTTCAAGAAATGGCAAAATGTGTCAGTTTCAAGAACTAATATGTTGTTTCAGCTCTATTGGGAATATAATATTTACTTTTTTCACAGCAACCCAACTTTTTTGAAACTGGGCTTGTATATAAAAGATGACATCATGTATTACAGTTATACATCACAGTCATAATGATGTAACAACGTTTGTTTCGAAATGTTCTTTACTTGTAATAAAGAATGAACATAAAAGCATTTACAGCACTCCAGCTTTTTATAAACACCTCAGTTCATTTTTTGTGTTCCTAGTGGATCCAACTTCATTCAGTAAATCCCGTCAGATTAGGCCTTCCCTTTTTAACCATTCAAGATCATTATGTTGTGACAGTTTTTATTGGTTTAATTTTTTTGTCCTCCACTACAATAGATTAGAAATAAAACCAAGATGTGATCAAAGTATAAAATGTCATCTTTAATTGAAGAGGTTTCACAAAGTATGGCAATTTCCCATTTAGAAATGACATCTAATTGCATCCATTATAAGCAAAGTGGCTCCATTTTTAGGAGCTCAAGTGTCTTTGGACGATTGACTGAAAAGTTAATTGTCCGGGTTTGGTCCATTCCCTCTTTACTTCAAGACAAATGAAGCAAATGAAAGCTGGTGTCAGATGTTGAATTGGTACTTGACAGCTGTTGACTGGTGCCACCAACACGAAGTCAAGAACAAGGTGCAAACCACATTTAAGAAAAGGCAAGCCAGATTAGACTCCACCAGAAGATATCTAAAAAAAAAGCCTCCCATGTTTGGAAATCAGATCCTTTTGGACAAATGAAACCAAGAAAAACTTGTATCAGAATGGTGACAGAGAAAGATATGGAGAAGGAAAGGAACATCTCATGATCCGGCAGGCCACACCATGTGTCACACACGGTGGAGGTGGAATTATGGTGTGGACACGTATGGGCTCACTGGTGTTTGATGATGTGACTCCTGCGCTTGGTGATGGTCACTGCTGAGGCACTCTTTATGCGTACTTCTCTGTTCTTGTGTTCTTGTATAAATGTGAAATATCACCAGTCTCAGTCTTTAGTTTCCACAGCAGGAGTTCCAGGTAGATTTTTTGGCGTTGGATCATTGGCAATTGTCTCCATAACCAGGAAGAACCCTGCAATAGTGGCCTTCAGAAACCTTTACAAGGTGAAACCATCCCTGTAGAGGGAGAGGCACTCAGGTTGGCCCACAGGAACCTCCTGGTGGGGGAGTGGAGAGGAGGGTGGGGGTGGTGGTGTCTCTGATCGGGATTTCTAAATGATTTTTTAAGTTACATCCAGCGGTCTCACATGAATGTAAATCATGTGACCACACCTCATTTCAACCATTTTGACCAGAGACATTTTGCTGCAAGTACATTTGATGAAGTTGGAGATTACAAGAAAAGACAATAGAGGGGCTGAAAAGATGGTCGGCCTTGTTAGAGGTTTCTGTCTGGCGGGTCTACCCTGAACTCCTGCTAGTGGAAACCCGCCTTTTATCACATTCTTTGTTCACTGTTGAATACGCTGCTCTCTGTATACCTTAGTAGAGTCACACAATGGCAACTTATCTGATTGAACATGGTAAGGGTGCTGTTCTATTTTTGCTTATCTAGCGTCCTCTTTCCCATACCTGGCCTTGCCTATTCTCCACTCTCTGTGGCTATCTTTTTCCTGCTCAACATGTTCCTTTAGTATAAGGAAATGTGAACAATCTCCCTGCAGTTCTTCCTTGAACACCTGAGTTAGAATTTGTATCAAAATGATTTACGAAGAAACAAATTTCCTTTGCTGTTTATTTATATTGTTGTTTGTAATAATTGTAATGTTAATATAATGCTGGTGTGTACCTCAGGTATCCTTTGAAATGTGCAGATGGCTGTCATCAGGTCACACATGGAGTTTTCTTTTCCCTGTAACTTTAAATTGAGTTCAGGTGAAGTGTTATCCACGAAAAAAGAAACAATGTCCATGTTCTTCTCATCTTTTAAAAAGCAAGAAAACAGTGTTTACTTTTGGCTCTCCAGCTGGAGTAGGAAAGCTGGGATTTCTTCTCTGATGGCCCAAAAGCGCTCCAGCACATGCCTTTGTTGAGCCATCTCATGTTAATATGCACCAGAAGATCATCAGTATTTGCATCCACAAATACACATTTTTTCAGCTCAGTTCCCCTCATCATTACCATGTGCTTTATAGCAGATTGGTCTTTAGACATGTGATACCTAATAAATCTTAACAAAACTCATTCATCTCCATGGTGAAGAATCTTTTCTTTGTGGTTGTTAATGATGTTAATGCAGACAGACATATTTGGTTTTATTTTTCACAAAGCTTTTCTTTGTATTTTTCCTCAAAGAGGATGTCTGAGGATCTTTAGTTTTTAGTCTTTTAGAGCTAAAATGTCTTTGTCCTGAGCAGAGGGAATGTGGGCAATGTCTCCTTGACAATGCCTCCATCACTGAATGGCTTCTTGTGGCCATTCAGTGATGGAGGCCTAACCCTAAACCTAAACCTAAACCTAAACCTAACACTAAACCCCGCTAGTGCTGCAGCAACACCAGATGAGAGCTTCCCTGAGCAAGGTCAACCCATGCAAAACAGTTGCACCAGATGGAGTGGCAGGACGGGTCCTGAAGATATGTGTTGGGCAGCTTGCAGAAGTGTTCACCAGCATCTTTAATCTCTCGCTGTAATCTGCAGCTGTGCCCACATGCCTGAAGACCTCCACCATCATTCCTCTACCAAAGAAGTCTTCTGTCAAGGACTTGAATGACTGCTATCCTGTGGTTCTGACACCCATCTGTCAAGGACTTGAATGACTGCTATCCTGTGGTTCTGACACCCATCGCCATGAAGTGCTCTGAGAGGCTGATCCTCTCTCACATTAGGTCCATCGTCCCCCCTGACCTGGACAGATATCAGTGTGCCTATAGAATGAATCACTTCACAGAAGATGCCATCAACATCACACAGCCCTGACACACCTAGACAGGCCCAACAGCTACGTGCAGATGCTTTTTTGGTCGTTTTTACTTCTGCATTTAACACTATCATTCCCTATAAGTTGACCAACAAACTGGACATTCTGGGCCTGGGCCCCTCGCTGTGTGCATGGATCATAGACTTTCTCACAGGAAGACCACAGCAGGAGAGAACAGGACACCGGACCTTTTCTGACTTGGACTGCCAACACCTCATGCCTGGTCCAAAAAGCCCAACAAAGACTATTTTTCCTCAGAAAGCTAAAAAAGGTCCAGCTCCCCACAGTTACTGATACTCAGCTTCTATCAGAGCACCATAGAAAGCATTCTTACCAGCTGCAACAAAGCCCAACAATGACTACTTGTTAGGCTTTGGGCTTTGAGCTGAGCAGTTCGAGTGGTTTGGGAACTGCTCAGCTGTTGAGAGGACGGGCCTGAACAGAGTGGTGAAGGCAGCCCAGTGCATCATTGGGCTGGATCTCCCTCACCTCGACACACTTGACACCAGCCGACTGAGGAAAAAAGTCAGTTCCATCATACTGGACACGATGCACCTTGGCAAACCTCTGTTCGAACAGCTACCATCTGGGAGGAGGTTCAGGACAATAAGGACTAAAACAGATAGACTGAGGAACAGCTTCTACCCCAGAGCTGTGACCTTTATTATCACAGCCCTACCCCTGCACAGACACAGAATACGTGATCACATCCAGGCCACCCAGGACATTATAAAGTTTAGCAAAGCACTTCATCCAATCCAAGCAGACATTTGCACTACAGCTCCTTCTATGCTATGTATGAGATCTGTATATAGATTATTATTATAGATTTCCTTTTAAAGTCCTTCATTTTATTCTAATCTATTTTATTATTTTATTATTATTACATCTTTTTAATGTATTTTTTATTTCTATTTTATGTTATTTATTTTATTTTTAATTGCACCATAAAATGGCAAAGTCACTGAGTGTTTTATTGTACACCATCTATAATGACAATAAAAGCTTTTCATTTCATTTTTCATATTGTAGGAAAGCAGTTACAAACTGATCAATGAATGATGTGTACTTTTTCTTCTCTCTTCCACATATAGACGTTTTCAGCTTACACATTGCTCCTTTTATTTGGAAGATATTAATCACCCGATCAAACATAAACATAATTTCTCTCTCTAGCTCACACAGATAATGTCTTCTTATTAAGGTTCTAGACGGCAGGTGGGATCCAAAAACAGACACTTCGTAAAACTCAGTCTTTTATTTCCAGTCCAGATAATCGGTTGAGCCAAGGAACAGGAATGGTGATGAGGGTAGGGATCCACAAACAGGTAATCCAGGATCAGGCAAGGCAAGGAACAGACAGGATGAGGAACAGGCGGGTCTAGGGCACAAGGGAATTCAGTTAGTCGCTAGGTACAAACAAGGACCACAGTTAGTAGAGCCTGAGAGCGTTACCAGATGCTGAACAACAATCTGGTGCTGGCTGGAGGTCCCCAGGTGTAATATGTACAGGTGCTGAGTGGGTGTGAAGCCTGACTGCTGCACTGAGCCACGCCCACTGGATCACAACACTTCTCTCTGTTTTTCAAGGATTTATTGAAAGTTCAGCTGCATCATTTTTGACTGAGTAAGTACTTTATCTGGAGAAAGTCTAACTATTTCTCATGGTTATTCTTTCCGTTTCCTTCCCCATTAAACAAAGAGGAACACATAGGAGAATGAAAGCTGTTTGAGAGTCATTGCTTTGGTGGGTGTGTGATGGCCCTGATGGGTTCAAATGCCAGGGCTGCCCATCAATTTAACGACATGCTACAACAGCTTTATGACTTTTTAAAATTACCAACATTTTACAAATTCATCGGCAACTGTGCACTCTGTGTAATGGAGTCACTTGTTCAGTCTGTTCACCAATATACTCGCCTACTTCTTTTAAACTCTCCACCTTTGAACTTCCGTCTCCTTCTGAAATCACCTGCCTTGTCCAAAAAGGCAAGCTGTCCACCTGCCCACTTGACCCCATACCCAGCAGGTTAGTACAAGTATGTCTGTCTTCATTGTTGCCCATCATAACTGTCATTATACATTCCTCATTATCATCTGGTTTTGTTCCATCACCCCATAAAACTGCAATTATAACTCCTATTCTGAAGAAATGCGGCTCAGATCCCAGCAATGTAAAGTTTTTGATCAGTTTCCAATCTACCAGTTTGTTGAAAGATTCTGGAAAAAGTTGTTGCAACACAGGTTCGTGATCACTTTTGCAACATCGATCTCCATGAAAAGTTTTAGTTTGGTTTCCGTCCACTTCACAGTAAAGAAATAGGTCTGGTAAAAATCGCCACTGATCTCCTGCTGGCTGCAGACTCCGGATTTATATCTATTCTCATCCTCAAAACATGCAGCTCTGGTTGAGATAATCAGTCATAAAGTCATGGATTTGAAGAAGCAAAAAGAAGAGCAAAACTATGCACAACAAGCAAAAACCTGCATAAAAAGAATTTTTAGAAAAGAAAATTAGGCATGAATAGACTACATAGATGTTTAAAAGTTTAAGTTGTATAAAGAGATGCATTATTAAAAATTAGCATTAGTACCACTTGATGGCAATAAACTTAGACTGCTTTTTCTCCGCTAGTTTCTTATTAAATATTCATTAAAAAAATAGGATATTTCAAGAACTATAAGAATTTGCAGAACCATAACATAAAACTGCAGAAAAAAACAGAAAAAAACATGTGGGAGTCAATATGTGGCATTGAACAACAACAACAACAACAACAGCAATAATAATAATACATTAATTGACTGTTATTAATAAATAAATTAATAGAAAGAGAAACAGGGTGACTATAGGGGTGAATGCTGTTTCCAAGCATTCACAGTAATAAATTGAGGAGCAGGGAACAGCATTTATACCGATAAATAAAGAGAAACTGGATCTCAGTAGGTGTGAATCCTGGAAACAGCATCCACAGCAGTCATAATGAAGAGAAACAGGATCACTCTAGGTGTGAAGGCCCTTCCCAGCACTAATACCAAAAAATAAAGAGAAACAGAATCGGAATTAGTCATGAAGGGGCCCCAGGCACTGAGCACTCTTTTATTGTCTTAATGGCTTTGACAACAAATACCATAAAGATTTATGGTTTGAGAAAAGAATCTCCCGATAGCATGAAGAAACTTTGGTCATCTTCTTTGGGTTCAACTTTTTAGTTTCATCAAGTCTGAGTTGAATGACAGACTCAACAAATGAAACTCTTTATTGAGAATGAGACTTTTTTTAATAGCTTTTATGACTGCTGATATGGTTGGATTAAAATCACAAAATGAAGAAAGACCTAAAGTATACATTAATTTGTGTCTCTGTAAGTATTTCCCTATTGCTTTTTGTTCTTCAAACCTTCATTTACATGGCCAGCTGATGTCTGTGTCAGGCTTTAACATGAACATGACAACCCTGATGAAGAGCAGACAGTCCGACCACAAACTGCTCAGCAACAGCAAACATCTGTCAGACCAGACGGAAGCGGTGTGGAAGTTAACGCAGCTCTCACTGGTGACCTTTAGCTTCAAAGACTTGGCCAGCTGTGTGCGCAAAGATCGAACTATAAAAGCTGGAGTTCGCCGCTGAATTGTGCATGTTTGTCTATCTCCACTTGGCGGCGGTAAGGAGGCGCTATGCAGGAGTTTCTGTCGCTCAACAACCAACGAAGAAGTGAAGCCGCGGCGAAGAAGATCGGGAGGAGGAGCAGGAAGAGGAGGAGCGGCGTAAATAAACAGAAATGTCTCAGTCTCCGGACTCGGGGAGTCTCCAGTCCGCGTCTTCTCAGCTCAATTTGATGGACATGGACTCGGTAAGACAAATAGCCTTGGCTCAAGAGCGCGAAGATGAGACCGATAACCCGACACAGCAGCTCGCATACGCAGAAAACCTAACACAGGTGACGTGCAGTCACGTGACAGCTCCCAGTTCCACATGACTGAGGTTCTGACACCGAGTTGAACCTGAGTGGTGGTCCTGCTCAAGTGGTTTACTGGTCAGGTCATGACGTCACTCCAGCCGTCGTCAGATCTGTCGCTCAGCGCCTGCCCAGCAGTCTGTGTTTGGGGTTTTACTCTTATATTGAGGACTTGTCACAAAAAAACAGCAGACTGAAGCCCCAAGAAAAAGAAAAACACATATAATATGTGAATATGTGATGCCTTCATTTGCCCTAAACACCCTTCTATGGGCCACTGGGGTATTTATAACCCTAAAATAAAGAGATCTGTCAGACTGGACAGTTATTGAAAAGTTCATCTGTCCTGTGGGTTCTGTTCCAGAAGGCCCGTGTTCAGGTAAACCTGCACACCTTAACAGATCTCTTCTTCCTTCATGTTCTGGTGGAATGTAAAGATGATCAACTTTTGTTGGACAATAAAGTCAATGTGAATCTTGAAATCACCATGTATCCTGTAGGTTTTAACCCTCCATTCCTCCTCCGAGTCATTGAGGTCAATGTACCACTTTCCAGCCTGTGGGTCCCTGTGTTGTGTGTGTCTGTGGGTCCCTGTGTGTGTCTGACTAGGTGTTTAGCAGCACAGGAGACTGCGCTCTTCACACTGTACACCTCAGACTCCCAGAATAAGGCAGAGTTCTGTCATCTGCAGAAAACTACTCTGCAGTTTTGGGGTTGTATCAGTGATGGACAAGAGACGGAGTCCAGGGAACTGGTGGAACGTTTTATGACAAGAACAATCATCTCATCTTGAATGTGAACAAGACAAAGGAGATGATTGTGGATATTTTAGGAGAGTCAGGATTAAATCCAACAGTTTTTCTATTATGACAGAAGAAGTGGAAGTGATGGAGGAGTATAAATACCTCTGTGTTCACCTGGACAACCGACTGGACATACACCACTGATGCTGTTTACAAAAGGAACAGGTCAGACTTTACTTCTTGAGGAAGCTTAAGTCCTTCAGCATTTGCAGTAAGATGTTGAATATCTTTTATAGGTCTGTTGTGGAGAGTGCAATTGTATCTCCAGTCATCTGTTGGAGTAGCAGCATCAGAACCAGTGACTTAAAGAAACTGAGCAAACTGATAAAAAAGGCTGGTTTGGGTCTGGAGCCTCCAGAGATGGTTGTGTGAAGGTGGATATATCATAAAAGATGAAGATCATGGACAACCCTGAGTATCTTTTTTTTTATTTTTATAAAACAGTGATTCAGCAACAGAGTTTCTTCAGTTAGAGTTTTCTACAGATCTGCTGCAACACATATCACTACAGGAGATCCTTCAGACACTTACAGGAGATCCTTCTGATCTCTACAGGAGATTCTTCCTGCCCACAGCCATACCAGAGACAATTCTTTAACTCTTTGAAGAAACTTGGATAATGAAAGTTACTACAATATGCAAATTCCCTTCGGGGTTAATAAAATACAACCGACTTGAAGAGGGATAACACAACCTAGAAGAGGGACAACACACTGTCCCTCTTCTAGGTTGTTTGAGTCCTTGTAATGAGCTGCTGTCCCTCGTGTAGGTCTTTAGTCTTGTGGTTTCCTGTCACATGACTCAAAGTGTGAATGTGTGTGCTTCATGACTGTATTGTCAATGTTTGACAGGTGAGAGTGTAGTTCTCTTTTTTTCTGGAGGAAAAAATGAACACTGTGGGTTATCTTCAGTCTCTCCAAACTGTCTGTCCTGCAGAGTAACATGAACCAAGAGAAACAAGGTGTATTCTCATCAATCCTTTTTTTTTTTTTTTTTCATTTCTTAGATCGATGATAAGGAGTTTGACATTCCTCAGGTGGACACGCCTCCCACCCTGGAGAGCATCCTTAGTCAGGTACAAACCCCTGTATCCATGAATACACTCAGTAACAGCTGAAGTGCTGTGTATGTGTGTGTGTGTATGTGTATATATATATATATATATATATATATATATATATACACATATATATATATATGTGTATATATA
>JAOWBL010002843.1:0-13071 GCA_028564865.1 Zenarchopterus dispar | reverse complement strand
ATATATATATATATATATATATATATATATATGTATATATATATGTATGTATATACTTATTGAAGCTGAAACTGAGGTCAGCATAGAACCTCTGCTGTAGTAAAACAAACTTAAAACTTTTTCCACTTACGAATTCCAAGTAACCTCCAACTTTGTTAAAAAAAAAAGTCAATACCAATCTTTTATTCTGTCTGTTCAGAGAAAAAGTAGTGTGAGTCTTCTGTCCTTGTCGAAAGTGATAAAAGTGGGTGAGAATTAGCTCCCTAAAATGAAGTAAACTCTTTGTTAAAGATTATTTTTGTTTTTAATTGTATTTGATGGAAAAGCAAATAGCTAGCCTTTCTGTGGGACTTTTCAGAGAGCTCAAACTCTCTAAAAGTCCCAGTCGCTGTCATGGGGAGACAGACAAGGTACGTCTTAGATATATCACCTGTCCACAGTAGGCCCACACAGAGACAAACGAGGTAAACAAACATGTGGGCTCCCACTCAAATGGAGGCTTTTGGATTGTGTCGGCAAGTGGGAGTACCCGTGGAAAACCCATGCAGGCTTTGAGGAAATCTGGCAAATTCTACACAGAATGGCCTCAGCAGAGATAGGAAGCGTCTTGCCGTGAGGCCGCCATGCGAGCCAACACACCCACGTCCCAGTCGAGGTGCTTATGTGAAAATATTATATTTCTCAATACAACTTTAACATTTGTGGTTATATGTTATAATATGTTACAGTATTAGATTTTTTGCCCATGAGACAGATCAATTTACAAGTTGAAGTTGAAATTGTTCAAATCTATAATCGTTAAACTTCAAAAATATGATATTTTAAACCTTTAACAGCAAAAAAATATGAAGCAAAAAATGTGTTTTTCTCAGAGCCATCAGCTTCTCTTCTTCTGCCTGCTTTTTATTTCATGCTTGTAATCTATTTGTGAGCGATTCTGGGACAGCCACATATTTATGTTTGTGCTTGTGTGTATTTCTGCACATGTGGTACTTTGAGGGTGAGGAAAGCTTTTACAGTTTTCTTCAATTACTCATCTTATTTTGTTAAAAACAGAGTCCCACAAAAAATACACTATAATCCCATATATGTTGTTTATCTAAATATAGCCTTCTGCGAGTTATTGTTTGAGCTCCAAGTTAGTTTTTAATTGAGTATTGGATTCTGTTAAAGCGTCAAAATATGTTTCACTTCTGTGAGCCTTAGTCGAGGATGTCACAGTTGATGTTTTACAATAATAAAAATACATATTTCAACATAATGTCAAGTACATGAAGATGTTTCATTTGCTCAGCAGTTTCAGTGTTGTTTTTAAACCTCTAGACTGTTTTAAATCTGTAACAAAGAAATACTCCTCCATTTGTATACTATCTACATATTCTGCAACAGGATTAGGTTCAAACAAAACCTTTTACTGTAAGCCTGTTACATATTCTTTTGAGAATACACTTCCCAAATTATCATCTTAATGCTGTTTTTATAAATTCCATCTAAAGTTAGTAGCTCATGGACGATGATTACTTCAGTAATAGTACACACAGTAAAGTGTTTGTAAAATTCTAGCCATCTATTTCCTCTGTGATTCAGAGTTTTCATCACTTTAATGTGTGACATTCAATTTAATGAGGTGGTGGACGAAGGCAGTGGGGTATTTTCTCAGCTTGTCCCTACTCAGCGTGGTAGAGCCAACCGTTTGTTCGTGACACTCTCACTCACACTCGCCTCCATACAGTTGCCTCTGGTGAGTGGAAAATACATTTATCAGTATTTATTGGTGTAACTGAAAAGGTAAAGGCAACGTGACAATGACTCAATAAGACTAAAAAAGAGGTGAACAGATGGGGAGCAGAGGAGGAACAAAAAAAATCCCATACATTAATTCTGTTTACAACATTTGGACTTCCTGTTGGTGTTTTCCTGCAGACTGGTGGGGACGTTCTGTATGGTACTCCAGAAGGTGGCTGAAGAAGGACATCTAGAGCTCACAGACACACTCATCGATGACAACAACACATCAATAAAGGTAAACCTTCCCTGTGCTGTAAGTAGGGGAAACTTTTCGAGTACCTACATAAGAACATTGTTTAATCATACAGCTGTACTTTGAATAACTGAATAAATAATAACAGACTCACCCTTTTGTTAAATGTAGGGTAAGCAATTCCTACATCACAGAATCAGCAAAACGCAAAGAACCAGTCCCTCCAATGATAGATGAGAAAATGTACCTCATCAACAGCATGAACCCTTCCCCTTGGTTTCCCGTTTACAGAGCCAGGACTTGTTATGAAGGCTCGATTTTTCTTCTATGGTGTACTCACAAAATAGGCTGCTAGCGGACTGGGAAGAGATATTCACCAGAAAGTGTTCTTGCTTACTCGGTCTTTAATTTCCTAAGACCTGACGTAAACACATGTAGACATCACACACTTTGTTGTCTATGTCATAATACTCATTTTCTTAATTGAGGCCCAAAGCAACAAGAAAAAAAAGTGCACCAGGTCTTAGGAGGTTAAGACTACGACCAGTGTGTTCATCTATATAACGCAGAACAAAACTCGTTTTCTCCTTCAGAAAATTGAACAATGTTGGTTAAAAATTGTACATCCACGGTGGGCTTTGAAGAGACTACACTGTGTGCCAGGAAGTTACAATAATGAATTATCAACCTACTCACTGGAATATGTTGACAGACAAACCGTTCACTAGCTTTTTTTGCATGTTTTTGAATAAAAATTTCAGGTGTTTTAATATAACATTGCTACTTTAAGAATAACTGGCAGGATGTTAGTGAAATGACTTATGCACAGAAATCCTTCATAAAACCGAAACATACACATCCTTCCATCAGTAATTATTTTGCACAAGTCCTCCTATTTTTGTTACGTAGATAAGCTAAACTACAATTAACTTAAATAATACCCTAGACAACAGAAGGCAGATAAATCAGAATGATTTTTGAACAAATGATGCGCAAAATTAAGGACTACATTTAACAGAATCGTGCTAACAATAAAAACATTATGTTTCATTCAAGTATTATAATAGGTTGGTTCAAATCTGTGGTTGAAAAAGTGATAAGGACGGCAGTTGTAATAAGGGAATTTTTCTTTTTTTACTTAAATAGGAAATTGAAAGAGAAAATTTGGGTGTAAAAGGTCATAATAACTTAAATGAAGCGGCTTATCATTTTAAGTGATAGGCTGTCAAAGGACAGAATTAAAATGCCTCCTTGATCTTCTTTAAATCACAGGGGGGCATTAAACGGAGAAATTATCAGTGCTTTCCAAGTGAAGCAGTGCCAAAAGCAGCCGTAGCCGCCAGCGTTGGCCCAATAAAGACAGCAGCATTACAGACCCTCACGTCAACAGGGGTCTGATGAAAATACAATATTCTGGTGGCGAAGTCAGCACATTCAGGTGCACAGCATTAATATTGATCCACATATTCTCTATTGATTTTACATTTTGCTCAGAACAGAGAGTAGCTCGGTGCTAAGAAGGAGTGTGGGTTATGAATATATAATGTAACAGTTGATAAATATGGGAAAAGGAGAGTAGCATGCTGAGAGGTAAACAAAACTGTACAAAATTTAAAATGGCCAAAGGATGCAGAATTGTATGACTAGATACTGCTGGTGTGTTGATTTTAGGACGATAACATGCTGCATCAGAGTGCGTAAGGGTCTATAACCAGTTTGTGCATCAAACTGAGTGGGATCACACTTTAAAAAACACACACACAAACACACACACAGTGAGAAAAATCCCATTACTCTACATCCCTGTAGGAAGGAAACAGTAAAACTAAAGCAAACATTACCTGAGACCAACACTTTAACATACAACTCTACTCTTGTGTTGTTGCCATAGTAACAGTTGTGACTCCTGGTGGACTACAGTGATTGCCTTGTGTGGATGTACTGGAAGAAAAAAAGCACGAAGCAGAGACACATGAAGGAGAGTGAGCAGGAGCCCCACGTGCTTCTTCTCCTCATCCATCTTTGTCAGTGGAATAAATTGGCCATTCTCTAATAAAGATCAGGACATTGTCAGGAGGATAGTATTTGTCCAAGCATGACTCCAAAGAAGACACTGCACACAAAGTAAAATAGCATCCATGTTTCTGGCTCGCATTAAAGTGTCAGTTTCAATTCCCTTAGCGTAAGCCAAGGAGAAGACACGATTTATTGGCGTGATTAGTTTGTTGTGGTATAATTTGCCAAAGCTGAGCTCCTAAAGGCTTATTGGAACACACTAATAGTTTAATGAATGATGGATAAATGAGTGTGACTTATGGCTGTCAAAGTAACATGCACACACTGTAAAAAGTGTTAGATTTCTTTCGTGGATGCGAGAGAAAAAGACTGAACAATCAGAGATGAAGTGATGAAGACATAATCTAATAATACATAATAGGTCTAAATTCATAACCTTTTATACTATTGGTTTAAATCTAAATGATGTCTTTTCTATAGGTTAACTTTCTTTAACTCCTTTTTCTTTTTCAGACCAGCGTCGCCATAGAGATCAGATACCAGCCCATGGATGGTACAATGGGGGTATGGAGCGATGGAGAGTTCCTGGATGTTCCCGACGACCGTGATGGGGTGTTTGCCTTTGAAACGGACAGTCTGCTTTCAGGACAAAGCCATGGGTCGGGGACGTCCCATGGACGATCTTTACAGGGATCTATACCAACCTTCAGAAAGTGAGTCAAGTGAAACGCTGTGGGTTTACCTGAGAATAGGAATGTTCTGGCTGCACCACAGAGAGCAGGAGCTGCTGTTACAATTATGCATCTGCTGAGAGATTTTAATAAGCTGTTGTACTAACATCACTGCAGGAACACAGCTGGATCAGGAAAAACTTCAGCTGATTTAATTTCAAGAATGGGTGTAATACTCACACATTCATGGCTTCCAGCTGATCTAGAAACTTCTGTTGTTATGCAAAGAAATCCTATGGGCTTTGGGATTTTTGACTCATGATAAGAAAGACAAAAAGCTGATTACATCGCATTAAAAATATCAGCAGTCATCTGTTTTCTAATCTAATAATCTTACTAAGAGTCATTCATATAGCTATGATTGACCATGATTAATATTTAAGCAAAATTTCAATCAATTCTAGTGCTTTATCAAATATTTTTAAAAAGGGGATGTAGTTTTCTTTTTTGTTTTTAACAGAATAACTTGAAATAAAGGACTTTGTTTGTCTAGTGGGCTGAATTGGCTGCTTAGAGACAGGAAATGTGGGCAGGGACAGAAGGGGAAAGACACGCAGCAGTTTGGGACTCGAGCCTTCCCTGGGTGCACAAAGATTGCATCCTCCATACACGGGGGTGCCCATTCAAGCTGGTGAGCTGTGCAGCATCCCTGAATAACACGCTTGATGTTGCTGTAAAGAAGCAGTGCTGGCAGTCAGAGAATCCCATTTTAACTTCAGGCAGTGAGCATGAGTGGACAGTGGGGGAAAGCAGAAGTGCAGATTAGCGGTGGGTTGTGCAGCAGTGAGATTAACCTGGAGGCTGGAAAGCAGATTTTGGAGCTGAATGGCTTCTGTCATTTCATGTAATTGCAATATCCCTCACTCACATACAGCCAGACATCAGGTTTTATGTCATACTGCCTTGTTTCACCTCTTTCCCCCCTGGCTGCTCACTGTTGACTGTCGTACAATGGACAAATAATTTGAAAAGAAATGTTGATAGGCTATGTGCCTGACAAGTAATTCCTAGCACTGGTGTCATGTCTTATAACACCTGTGAGATTTTACTTGAATTGTTGACTAAATTGAGTTGAGTTATGTTGTGAACAATCCAGGAATCAGAAAAATAACAATAAATCTGTATCTGGATTCACTCTGTCAGTTTTGAACTGCTCTTTGTGAGATCATTTCAGCACAATGGAAATTTTAAAATGCTAATTAAGAGTTTTATGTTTGGTTTGATTATTATATTACTAATGTTTTGCTGCTTGCTAGAAAGATTGCTTTTTAAAAGAGGCAAAGATGTGGACTGAGTTGGGTGAGATGCAAAGTACTGGTAATTATAAATAACATGACATTTACAAAAAATAAAATAATGATGTTAGATTAATAATAATAATAATAATAATAATAACACAAGTTGGGATGTTTTTACTTTATATTCTGTTTCTGTTTCTGTTGATAGAGTACTGGTGGCAGGTGCTAGACTGTCGATTTGTAGTTTATCACTTCATCAACTTGTCTTTTTGCTATTGATTACTTGCAGAATTTCTCAGTTATGATCTTAGCTTCTCTCTGCTCCTCTTTTTACTCAGAATTTTTGGTCTTGTGTAAATAAATTGCCAAATATATGAGAGATAGAAAATGAAGAGAAAACTGGGTAGTTCGTTGACACAACTGAGAATGTTCTGCATGTTCATGGTCATGTCTGTGCAAGGACAGCAATAGTTAATATAAAAAACTTTAAGTGCCTCATCTTTACAGACATTTTTGTGCATCCTTCTTTTGTTTTTGCTGAATAGTGCATGAAATCATCTGTGGGTGGTATTGATTTCCACTGAGACTATCAGCACAGCCAGACCCATAAACCCATCATTATGCTGCACATTGAATGGGCGTGTGAAAAATGGTTTGTTTGTGTGTATCAAAATGTTGTAGTGCAAATGTGTGTTTTTGTTTGTGGATACTTTCATACAGACTTACTCTGTCTTACGGCATGAATTAAAAAATCGCTTGAAGCGCTGGGAAAACAAGAGAGCATCCCACGGTAGTTACGTAACGCCAAAGACAATACAAAGCACAGCTGTGGATAACTAACGTAAAAAAGGGTTTATCAAGTGTGAGAAGAAAGTTTAATATTCAGTTATGGTACACTGGTCAGATTGTTTCTTATTCACATAAAAAATTTTCTTTCTTTACTTGCTTTCAGGTGAGTGAATCTCATCACCGTCTTACTGGTTGCAACATAGTGTTATTTAACATCATAGCGCTTATGTCTTTGGAGATATAGTTGAATGTATTACTGATTAAATTAAAAGAAAATGCCTTGCCACTTCTCATCCACACCTTTTATATCCACTATGATTGGCTAGAAAATGATGTTCTGGTTGAGGTACTTTCAGAATTAAAGTTCCTAAAGCTCCTGAGCCAGACTTAATTGTACCTATTCTGGTGATGAGGCATGAGTGTGGAGGACATGATAACCTGGAATGACTCTCATTCCTCTGGGGAGGAGAAGGAAGAGGCAAGAGAGAACTAGACTATAATAAGCCTCAAGGTGTATTTTCTACAGCCTGTTGGTTTTTTGTTTTCTGATTTTTTCAATCCTTGAAGTTTACTTGTGTATCTTCTTTCATTTAATGCAAATATTTCATGTCAACATTACTTTTGTTACATGTTAACAAATATAATTGTCGGCACAGTGAGATTTGTCCTTCTCAGTCATTATTTATTATTATATTTATATTTAAAATGGTTATAAATGATGAAGGTTTTGTTAGAAACTGGAAGTCTTCCTGAAGCTTTCTGTTTAATTCTTTGACAATTAGCTATCGAGTTTTAGCAGCAAGCAAAACTCAGGAAACAGCTCCCCTCAAAGTAAACACTGATTAAAAGACTTCATGGTTCAGTTTGTTTAATATGGTAGGCCTGCTTTTACTTTCACAAGGTAGAAAGAAAAATTTTCTCTGGGGTTCCACAAGGATCAGTTCTTGACCCGTTACCATTTCATCTTTACAAATGCCATGTAGCTATTATCACAGGCATACAAAAGGCTTTCAGCTCTGAAAAATGTTTCAGAGCTAGAAGCTTTTATAAAATAGGAGAATATAAAACAAAGAAACTTTTTAACATGAACAACACTGGAAGTCTTGTTTATGTGTCAAAACAAGACTAAAGTCCAAATACTGAGAAATGTGAATTCTACTCATGCTTCGAATTGTCACTGATCTCATTTTATATAATCCCACAACCCATCATCTCCACAACTGATTTCTGTTACCTATGGATTTATATAAAGCAGATTAAACTACTCTAATGCTCTGATTGCAGAATGATCCAAAGAATGTGTAAGAACTTCAGCTCATTTCTACACGAAGATGGAAATTTGAATATGCTACTACTGGTCACTTTATTGATTCGGAGCTCAATATAGATTGACTTTTAAAATCATCTTGGTCCATAAACCACTTAATGGTTTGGCCCACCAGTATAACTCTGACTCACTCACGGTTTATAGCCCTATCAGACCTCTCGGGTCATGAGGTTCAGATCTTTCACTTTGCTGAGGTTGCTTCCAGCTACAGCGGTCAAACTCTGGAACAAGCTCCCTGCTGAACTGAGCTCAGGAACAATTGTCTACATTTAAAAGAAAACTCAAAACTTTCATGTTTTACACAGCTACAAAAAAAAAAAACTTTGTGTGAATATATTTCATTGTCTATTTCCCTGAACATTTGGTATGTGTCTTGTTATTATTGAACTAAGAGAAATCCAAAGTTGTGTCCCAGTTTTTTTCACCAGCTCTCCTCTAGCCCAGAACTCCAATCTCCTCTTATCATATCTGCTCCAACAGTATGATTTATGGAAATATCCATGAAGCATTTCTGTTGGCAACACCACAACAAGCCAGCTTTGCAGGGTTTTGTTATCACTAACTCATAAATCACCTTATATGTGGCTGTACAGTTGGTGAAGCAGGGGTTAGAAAGGGTTAGATTTAATCTGCAGACAGGAAATAGCATTAAGAAACAACAGCATTAAATGCTGGTGTATATTAGAGAGAGCCAAAAATTGTTTTCTCCTGGTTAAAACTTCATAAATAATTTAGTTTTGGTCTACAAGAAAGATCAGCTTTTATAGTCTTTGACTTTGTTCAACGTTTTTAAAGAAGGAATATAAATTCACAACGTCAAACCAACACGACAGGACATTATCACTGAAAATCACAGTTTATTTGCGGTACGTGCTGTGACTGTCAGGCCTGACATTAATTTATTCATCGGTCCAAACAAGAGTGTCCTCCAAGACATCTCCGATGTCTCGTGGTGATATTGTATCACTATGCAAGGATTAGGTCCAGTTGTTGTGTGATCTTTAATCTCACTTGTTTCTGTTTCTCAGTGAGTTTGTCTGAGCAAAAATTTATACTGAAAATAAAGCATCTCAGCTTGAACAGAAATACAGTCTTCATTTTGCATATAGGTTTAGAAACGGAGGACATTTGAATTTGTTGTTAAAGGCTCTTCTCATGTAGGTGTTGATTCACTGGACATTGTCTAAATCCTTTCTAGATGCCTGATTGACAGCTTTGTCGAGTTCTTGTTGGCTTTGTTGAAACTGTTTTAGCATGTAACTGACCACTTCTAAGTCCTGCCCCCTTCACCATCATTGCTTCTCCCCTCAATCTTTGGTTTCTTTATGACAGGTACCTGTTCAATAAACAGTCGCAATGAACGTTGGCAAGTTTGCACAACTCAAAATACTAAGTAACACTATCTTTTATACCAGAGGTTGGATGTTTAACTGTCTTTTAACTGAAGTCCAGGCAACCAAAGGTTTATGTTCATCATGGAGGATTGTCACCAAGTAAAGCGTTGACTGCCGAACAAAAGCAGTGGTGACAACCACTTGATCTTCTTCGTCCTGCGGCTGCAGCTGTAGAAGGTGGAGCTGAGGTCATACCTTTGTATCAGTTTTTAAATCAGCTGAAGGATTTTTCTTTAGTCACCAGTATGTTTCTTTGTAGGACTGCATTGTTTTTCTTTTTTGTTGTTTTCCTTTGTTTTTTCCTGTTGTGTTGTTGTTACTGCTGTATTTCCTGCCATCAGCTTGTGTTGTACTGCTGATATTAAAATGTGGGGTTCCCATTAGGGATTTTTTTAGTTTTGTTCCAAGCCTGCTGTGAGGGTACAGATGACAACAGCATGAAGACATGCCCCTTAGGGGTAGATCCCAGATTCTGCAGCCGTTTGTCCCAGTTGTTGTGAAGTTGTAAAAAAGGAGCTGATCCTCACAGTTAATTCAGTCACTTAAAAGAAAATGCTTTTGAAATCCCTTAATAATCCAGGAAAAATTTCTTGGCTGCAGTCTAAATTAAAGTTTAATATCCCAAGATTTCTTTTTTCTCACCCAGTTGATGCAATAGCAAAGATAAAAAATTCAGAACTGCTTTTTACTGAGAAGATTAAAATAAACAGATATTTCTCAGTCATACTCATTCTCTATATTTTCTTTTCCCTAATCCTTTTTTCTTGCTTTCTCATTTTACACCGTAAAAAATCTGGTTCCTCATCACATTCTTTGTGTGGATTTTGTGCATTTGTTTTAAAAATAAATCCATAGAAATCATAAACACTTTTTAGAAAATGTTCTGTTTGCTGAATGTAGGCCAGGAAAGCCCATGGGGCTTTTTTGCTTGTGAAGACATTAAACTTGCATGAGCTTTTAACTAAATGCGAGTAAAGTTAATAGCGAACACTTGCTAGATCACAGGCAAAGAATATCAATGACTGAATCAATGAATTCCTTTCGCAGGTAAATGAAGCGGCAACATGCCTTTTAAGCAAAGATTTCAGTAGGTAATTAAGGCATTGACGCAGTGTTTCACCTTTGAATTTACATTAAACTTAAGATCTTCATATAAGAGAGAAACGTTGTAAACAGGGGACGGAAAGACAACAGAGAGTTGAGTCAGGTTTCAGTAAAACGCTCTGGTTTAATGAGCGTTTTAATTCCCAGCTTGTGTTTTCAGGTGGGGCTGATCTTTGTTAGGGTCATGTGCAGGAGATCTTGACAGCACTGACATATGTGCATCCAGTCCTCTGTAAGTGAGAGCGTAAACAGGTGTGGAGGGTATCTCCCTGACTGTCATTCAGAGTCCCCAGAGCAGAACGTATAGTATATGTCGATAAATAATTAATTACTTAGGGGTGTTTTTCCCCAACTCCTTTTGTTAACTTTTTTTTCTCTAACATAACAATGGGAAACAGGTTCATACTTCAAACCTGCTGGTTGACTGGTTTATAAGTACTCACTAAATGTACTATACCTTTCCTCCTAAAGAAATATATGTTGGTTAATTAGTGATCCTAAAGTGGCATTAGGTGTGAATGCGAGTGTCCACGGGTGTACATTCCTGGTTTGTATTTGTGTGTGAAATGTATTTATGACAAATTGATCAAACCAAATAAATGAAACATGATAAGGAAACTTTTAAATAGTATAGAACAAAAAAAAAGTCAATATCAGAAGTTTTAGCACAATATATAGTTAGCAGCTTTATAAATAGTTATCTAATTGCCTTTCTCTCACGGAAAAGAAAGAAACAAAGAAAGAAGGAAAGTAAGAAGGAAAGTAAGAAAGATATGTGAACATCCTCTTTATAATCTTTAAACTATGCTCACACAGCAGCAAATTTTTGTTTGCAAGGCAGCTTCATCTTAAAACATATTCTTAATGCTACTATGATACCCTGTCGGTCTCACAAGAAAACGTGTAGGTATCCATAGTTCCACAGCACATTATTATAATAGAGACTCGAGTTATCTTACAATATGCACTCAGAAATTTTTAGGCATAATTATTTCCATTGCATGGAAGTTCCCCATCTTTTTCTAATGCATAAAACTAATGTATTTCAAATACTTAAAATCAGTGTACCATGTATTCAGTGCATGCACTGGTTTTTAAATATTTGAAACAAATTAGATGTATTAATGATAAACACATTAACCTATCTTTATGCATTCCAAACATGTTGGGTTTATTGGTATTATTTCATAAATTTCACTCTTAATTATTTCATTCACATTTGACCGACAAATATGCACCACATTAGGTTTATTAGCCTGTTTATGTTAAATCTATGTAATCCAAATAGATGGAAATTTGATATGTAATTGAAATATGTAAATCTTAAAATTAAGCCAAAATATTTCTGAGTGTGGGTAAATGTCAGGTAAATGTTGTAGCCACAAACTAAAACTACTGTTTTGAAGAAATCAAGCCATCGTAGAATAATACTGCTTCACATTATCCAGATTTATGGTAATGTGTGATGAAAAAATAAGTTCTTGCTTTTGTGTCATAGTGAGTTGCAGACAGTAAACCCTAGACCACCAGTGCTGGTAATTTTATCTTGTAAACACACTCACACGTGGCTCTTTGTTTCTCCACTGTTTAACTGTGTTATAGTCGTTCTTTTCACATGTTGAATGACTTTAAAGGCACCAACCCTTAATGCACAGGGTATTTGAACTATTTGAAAGTAAAATTAATTTCTTTCACTCCTTCTTGAAACCTGTTATGAACCTTCTTCTTCTCCAACTGGAATCTTTGAAGAGTAAATATATCTATTAAGCACAGAGGCATGAAAGAAGCTAATAAATAAATGGCATGAAGGTTATTTTCACTCAAACTCAGCTTCCTGCTGAAAGCTTGTTTGTAGCTACATTTGCTCTTATTTGCAAAAGAAAGAAAGAGAGAGTGGCTCTATTTGTTTTTACTTCCACAAATTTTATAAACTCTGTTCTCTGCAGTCAACCTGCACTATCTTTATTTATTATCATACAAGCACTACTCTACGGCAAAAGGTTACCATTGGTCATTTGTTCATTACTGACTTAACTTTTCCCAGCCAGCAATATTTTGTAATCATCCAGTAACCGTTACTTCTCAGAGGCACAGAGAGAACTATTTTTCCTTTACTGTGTTACTAAAAAAAAAAAAAAAAACCTTAGATGGTTGTGTATTACCCACTCTTCCTCTGTTCTCACTTATTTGGCCAACATTTCAATATCCTGCAATATCCTACGCTTCCTGCCTGCTATGGAGCAAAATCACGGCCCAGATACCAATGAATAATCTGACAAGACTTTCCAATATTCATACCCAATGATACCAAAAATTAGTTTCAGATTTTCAGAAGCGGTCCCTAGACCGTAATAAACTAAAGATGATGATTTATGATGTAAATATAGGAATATTGTAAGATATAAAAGCAAAAGGATGAGATAGATAGATAGATAGATAGATAGATAGATAGATAGATAGATAGATAGATAGATAGATAGATAGATAGATA
>JAOWBL010002842.1:0-13072 GCA_028564865.1 Zenarchopterus dispar | reverse complement strand
CACTGACAGACATTCAAAGGGTAAGGAGACACAGGTGTAAACAATCAGGCCAGGAACCACCAGAGGAAGTCAAACAAGAAGCCTTACAGAAGGTTAAAGAATTTTCAAAATAAAGCAGGAAATAAAGATACAAGACAGAAGTCCAAGAGAGGACAAAAACACCAACTTTACTTTAAAAAACAACAGGAGAATACAGAAAGAATCAAATAACTCCAAAATCAAAATCCCAGGACCTAAGGAGTATGGTTTGGTGCGCTGTTAATGCTACTAGCAGGACACCGTGAGCAATGCTGGGTTGGCTTGAAGAATCTGAGAGCAAAACTTAGCTGAACCTCAGCTAGCCGAGGGTCGTTTGAGCTTAGTTTATGAATACATTTGATTAGAATTAATGTAACGTCATTTAACATTGTTGGTTAGCATGAACTAGGCTGAGCTGAAATAGCAAGGTTGTGGTAAAAAAGGTAAGGTGGGCATGTTGTAACCAGCTGCAAAGTTTGTTCCTTACGCCCATTTGTGGATTAAATGTGACTGGGTGGAGTCAGATCCCGCCTATATGGGACTGCTGGGAGGCCCAGAGAAATGGGCTTCCAGTTGGTTTTTACAACCACCACAACCTCATTTACTATCTATCTAATTTACTGTTAGGAAGAAAAAGATGTATGGTAGACAAGGGTATTGTCTTTGTGTTAATTTATGAAACAATAAATCCTGTCTCAGTCTTGTCATTGAGCCACAAACTCCATTACATTTCCTATTTGCGTAAATGACCCATCACTCCACATTTTTTTGGCTCCTATTCCCTAATCTATTACTTATAGAAGAAACTTGAACCCATAATCAGGGAAACCATTAAAAAGTGGTGAGGAACTGATGATGTCTGTTAGCACTTATGAATAGCCCAATGATAAATTTTCCCAGTGGCGTCTTCTGTCTGATGAGCAACATATTTTTGTTTGTGCAGCTATTCCTGAGTCAGAGGAACTGCTACCACAACACTTCTAATAAATGTCAAGGAAGATCCTTGAACATTGTCCATGTGATTATGAATTGGTACACGGAAATATCGAAGGAGGCTCATTTTTGCACATATGAGGTGGTTTGCTGATGGCAGCAAGAACAGGAGCAGTGACGACAATGGCGATGATGGAGCCGCTGCTGGGGTCCGCTAATGAAAACTCATGCAGTGACTCAGCTCAATGTGGCTGTGTTAAGCTGCATGGCACTTTTGTGACACATTTTGATCCAGGAATGGCTTCATTCCCCACAGGGCAAATGATTGATAAGTCATTTCATATGGTAATCTTCATCTGGTTAAAAAGGTTTGCAAAAGCATTGTCAAAGGGTGGCTCATGCCTATCGATTGTATATAACCAAAGCAAGAACTGTGATTTCATACCCTGAACTCGAGCATGCTTGCCCTTAGCTCTGCTGTTGCTGTGGTTGCACTCTTCTCTGTTCCTGATCTCCAGGGCCTGAAGAAGGAGCTGAGGACAGAATGGAAAACTCATAAGTGGGTCACTTATATTTGGAGATGATGTGGCCTTTTTGGTTGTGTCCGTAACCCACCTCCCACTCTAAGACCAAGGCGCAACTGCCAAGAAATATGCTCTGCCTTTTGCCCTCTGAGCTGCTGTCCCAAGTGAAGGAGTCCAGGAATCTTGTGGTCTTGTTCACAAGTGAGACGGGAGCATGAGATCAACAGCCAGACTGGAGCTTGAGGAAAAGTCTCATAAAAATAATCTTTTCTTACAGTTGTCATTAATGTGAAATATAATTATGGAGACCAAAACATTATTTTTTTATTTGTGGTGATAATCTTTTAACATAGGGGTCAATGTAGATTGACTCATTTTTGGTGGCTGCCTCTAGTGGTTATTCAAGGAACTGAATTGGCTTCAAAGTAATAGCTTGGTTTTCCTCCATCTTCATTCAGAACTCCAGAGACACTCTGCTGCCATTTTTGGGCAACAGTAATACCGATATAGTATGTTTTTTATTTGTTTGTTTAAAGGGCAGTCTTGGCAAAGGAGAAACTCCATTCAATCTTATCATGACTGCCAACATATGTTCTAAAGAAAGCTATTAGTCAAGGGATTCAGAACAATTTCCAAATTTCAGTGTCTTCTTCTTCTTCTTCTTCTTCTTCTTCTTCTAGCTGCACCCTTAAGGGGTCGCCACAGCAAGTCATCTGTCTCCATCTAACCCTATCCTCAACATCCTCCTCTCTCACACCAACCACCCTCATGTTTTTTTTTCGCTATAATCATATACCTTCCCTTTGGTCTTCCTGGCTGTTCCCACCTTAGCATCCTTTTCCCAATAAATTCACATGTCCAAACCATCTCAGTCTGGCCTCTCTGACTTTACCTCCAAAACATCTAACATGTAATGTACTCATTCCTGATCCTAACCATCCTTGTTACTCCCAAAGAGAACGTCATCTCTGGTCTCACCACTGTCTTGTACGCCTTTCCTTTCAGTCTTGCTGACATCCTTTTACCACACATCACTCCTGACACTTTTCTCCACCTGTTCCAACCTGCTTGCACACGTTTTCTTCACCTCTTTTCAACGCTCTCTGTTGCTCTGGACTGTTGACCCTAAATACTTAACATCCTCCAGTTTCTTTATCTCTTCTCCCAGTAACTTTACTGTTCCACCTACATCCCTCACAATCACGTACAAGTACTCTATCCTACTGCAGCTAACCTTCATGACAGTTTTTTTCTAAATATTGAGAATAAAGTTGCAAATGCATGTGTTTTGTAACCTAGTTTGGAAGTTTTGTGTTCAATTACTGATTGTAAATGCAAAAAGAAAAAAACTGTCATTACTCTTGTTAAATGTGCTGAGATTTAGTGAATATTGAGGTCTCGCCAAAGGAATGTCCTCAATGAACCTACAACACAAAGAAATACCACACAAACAAGCTCACACTCAAGTCTATCTGTTTTCTGATCTGCACTTTTCTCCCTGAAGTAGATTGTTCTTGTTCTGTTGCTTTCTTTTTTTTTACTTCTTCATGAGGCTATTATGAATCAAATTAATCAGATTGGACCAAAATGTGTTCACTTTTGAAAATAACTTATTACAAACAATAGTACAAAAATGGTAGAGCTCCCTTTTTTTTTTTAATCATTTTGCATATCTTCCCTCAAGCAAGGTCAAAGGTGTTGGTGCAGCAGGAGGTAACCAAAGCACTTTTTTTGAGGCTTGGTACTAAAGTTTACAAGCTGCAATCACTGGTTGCATCCACACTCATGTAATTTAACTTTAAAATATTGAAGTACAGCACCTTGCCGTAGTTCAGTATTTACTATTGTCTTGCATTTAAGGACTCCTAACTCAATATTTTAGGAGGCACTCACATTTTTTGGCCTCTTTGATCGTATCAATTCCCACTTGTACCTCCCTCGGTCATCAGTCCTGTATTATGTTACAATTTTTATGAAGAAAATAAAGACATCACATTGACGAGAAGCGGTTTATTCAGCATAAAGAATTACTGACAGGGCTGTCCTTGTTGCCTTGCCAACAGCTTTCCTACACTCAAATTCTGTATATTATCATGCTACAGCTGCCAACATGTGCTTTAAAGAAAGCTATTAGTCAAGTGATTCGGAATAATTTCCAAAGTCCAGAGTCTTTCTCAGCCCCACATGAAGTAATGGTTTTGTCTTAGGAAGAGCAGGCAGGTGGTGAGGATAATTGTGTTATGAATTAAAATATGAAGGGCAAAGATGATGTACCTGTGTTTGTTCTGGATTATCCAGTTACCAAAGCAAATGTGGTGACTTCCCATTACCCAAATAACTTAATCTTAAAATGATATTGCACAAGTGTTAATATTGTGTGCTGCTGTTCAGGTGTCCTTCAGTAACCCCATGTGTCCATTATATTGTTGACTATGCATCAAAGTGCTTACTACAATTACCAACAACTACATTTCTCAATGGTAATGATTACTTATCCAAGCTTCCATGAAACAGGCAAAAAAAAAAAGTTATCGCTGCCACTAAATGCTTATAATTTCTTTAAAAACAGATGCTAATGTGGCTTGTCTTCCCAAGTGTGGTGAGAACAATAATTGTCATTCTTGGCATTTAAATTCATGAAAGTCCATTTTTGTCTTTGATATTAGTTCTGTGTATTTTATTTATGCATTATGCATACTTTTGGAATTAAAGCTATCTAAGAAGAATTACTCCAGTGTACCAGTTTCCAGACATTTCTTCCAGCTTCACCTAGAGGTGGTCCTAGCCAAAGGTGATGAGTAATATCTTCACCTTTGTCTTGATTTTATATGCAAACATTCATTTATAGCTGCTAAATCTTTATGAATCTGTATTGAGCTTAGATTGATTGGGCCCTTGATCTCCACTCATTGGGATTACCTCTGAATACATCTGATCACCTCACTAAATATCCTCCACTGAAAGTCCCAAACAATTAATGGAGGACCCTGCACCCATTTAGTCACCTGCACCCATAATCTTGTTAGCTCAGTCACTCAGAGACATGACCATGAATGAGGACAGAAAACAGTATGTAC
The DNA here is from genome assembly GCA_028564865.1 of Zenarchopterus dispar. Classification (NCBI taxonomy): domain Eukaryota; kingdom Metazoa; phylum Chordata; class Actinopteri; order Beloniformes; family Zenarchopteridae; genus Zenarchopterus; species Zenarchopterus dispar. The sequence continues at coordinate 8,520 of JAOWBL010002842.1, read as the reverse complement.
TGTAAACTTAAAAACTGAAAGCTTTGCCACTCAGGTCTTATTTCACTGCAACAGCCCAGTACAACATCTGCATCGCTGCATATTCTTCTCATGAACAAAAAAGGGCTTCAAAAAGACTTCAAAAAGAAAAAAAAATCAATGAGTGATGTAATAAAGGCTTTTCCAGTTCTTTTTATACAGAATACAGATCCATCACTGTTTGAACTTGCGTATGCAAACACACTGTTATAATCATTCTGACAACTGATTTACACCTGTAAAGAGGAAGCTTGACACCTTCAACAGTCTCTCGCAGATGCTGTTCACTATGAGTCATGATGGTGATTGTTTATTGAGCTCAAGTAAAGAGATCACCACTTCTCTTCTAGCACTTACCAAAGACAAGCTTTTTAGAAATATTGTTTTATTTCAGTTTGACCCCTGGGCCTGGCAAGAGTCTTTCTGTGTTTGTATGTTCTCTTTGTGCTTGCGTGGGTTTTCTCCGGATACTCTGGCTTCCTCCCACAGTCCAGAAACATGTACGTTAGGTTGACTGATGATTGTAAGTTGCCCGTAGGTGTGAGTGTGAGCATGTATGGTTGTTTGTCTACATATGTGCCCCTGAGATGGACTGGAGACCTGTCCAGGGTGTACCCCTGCCTATCAACTGTTATGAGCTGGGATTGGCTCCAGCAGACCCCTGTGGACCCATATAGGATTAAGCGGGTATAGAAAATGGTTGGATGGATGGATGGATGTTTTATCTCATTAATCAACATTTACTGAATTGCCAGCAAACAAACATGTGTAGTCAATTTGCAACAAATCACATGTGCAAATACAGCACAAAAAGCCACGTTAAAGAGCTTCAGCCAAATAAGAAATAATTTAATGTTTTATTTGGGTTGTTCATCAAAAGCCAGAAATCTGGGGCTTCAGATTCTATTTACTGCAATCATTGTGGTTTTAAGGTCCCAGTATATAAGAGGGAGATTGAACATAACCATGTGTGTCTTTATGAGTGGGGAAGTACCAAAAAGTGGGAGTGGGTGGGGTTGTTATAAAGCCCTGACATTTATTCTTCACACTGTAATTTGGATCACAAAGTCAAACTCAGGAAAATGAAAATATGGCATCAATCAAGGGACTTTACACAACAGTGAAGGTGCAGGACAAATCATGGCAGCTCAGGCACTCATAGTCTGAATGTTTTGGGTGGTCTGGCTGCTGTTGGTCCTTTGTTTAACCCAAATCGAAGCCATCTTGTTTGGCTTTAAAGTGGCTAGAAATACATCAGAGGTAGCTGGCCAGAAAACAACAGAGGCTTACGTTTTAGTGAATAAATTCAATCTGCGCTTTATCTGTAAGTTTCAGAAATTTTCTGTCTCTGGATGACTGACAGTTTCTGGTCCACAGTGTACTCCGGTTTCAGTGGGAAATTCTAATTGCCAGCAAGCAAATTATTTGGAAACTAAACAGCAAATTTTCCCTTAAATGTCAGCAGTTCTTGGCAAATAGATATAATCTGCTGCATAATAAAACCTGAAGTTGTGCCCTTCACTGTTTTTTTAAATTTAGGGTTTTGGCCAGACTGATATCTGTCTGACCCTGTCTAGTCCTCTTGTTATGAAGACAAAAAACATAGCAACAAAACACTTTTCACACGTTGAAACAGTGATGTCCAGGCCAGCAAGTGGGCAAAAACTGTTTCATGAACATGAGTCACCGTTTTCACACTACTAGCCCCAAATCACATTTTTCACTTGATCCGGATTGTATTTAGACAAATTTACAGCACTCCAAAAATTACATTAAATTTGATTTGGTTATTCTATTATTTTCCTTTTTCCACATATGGAGGTGGTTTTAAATTCGGATGTTTCGGTTCGCTTTAGCACAGGTTTGTGATGAGCTAAAGGATGTAGAAAATTTGGATCATAGTTCCATGTTACCATTTGCAGCGATATTGAAGCCAGTTCATCACTCATCACTTTGGTTTTGTTTACATCTGTTCTATGCATGTAGGTTACCATGGCAATGACAGAGAACAAGGAGCATCACCATAGACACACAGGATCTGATCAGTGGGATTCTGATTAGATAAGCAATTGAAATGGATTTGGTACATAAAATAAAATAAAATAAAATAAAATAAATCTGGTACATATTTCAGGTTTCCAGAAACACAAAATTGCAACATAAAGTATTTTCCAAGTAATTGGGTCACCCCGCCAGTGTCCAAAGACTGAGATCATTTTTCTTTGATAGATCTTCCTCACTTAGGAAACAAGATGATGAAATCCTATGCTGATGCTGTAAACTAGTTTTTATTGGGAATAAGGCCAGTTTACCCAAGCTTCAATTTTAAATGAGAGTACACCATGAAATGGGGAACATGCCTTTGTGCCTTTACTTGCCAAAACCTGAAGTCTGTAATCCCTAAATAAGCAGTTGAGAGCTCTAATTATAAATCATGATTTATGAACAAGTCAATCAGGGACAGAGGGCCCCCTAATTCAAAACTGCTGTGTGCAAATCACCCTAAAAGTTTTGGAGACTGCATCAGATAAGTGGGTTCAGGCAAAAGGTCATGGTCTAATTAGTAAAATGATATGTGGAGGGGGAGTCATGTGCGTTTTAAAACGACAAATTTCCATAAAGTCTTCTGCACTTTAATACCAGCTAACAACATGACCGACGCAAACCTGCAGGGCAAAATTATACTCAGTTGTAAAAGTGACTGAGGAAGAAAAAGAAGCAAACTTTTCAAAGAGCATTTTACAAGCGAACATTGTGAAGAAGCAGCAGAGCTTCTCTTTCATGAATTAATAGCAGAAAAACATACGACTGAAGTCGTAAATTATGGCTGGGGGAGAAATTCTAATTATTGTTGACATATTTTATCGCGATGTACTGTGAGCGACGTGATGTTTCCAGTCTCTTTCTCTTCCAGCGTTAGTGACAAAGTAAAGCTTTGTCACAGCAATTTAATCAGTCACATAAGACATGCATGAGTGCAAAACGAACACCAAACTCAATAAAGTGTTTTCAGGTGCACCTCCTCTGGGTGTGTCAGACTGAGCAGCTGTTCTTGTGAGTCAGATTTTTTTTTTCCAAACGCTTCACAGATTCTGCAGCTGTAAAAATCAAAGATGCTCATGGGTAATGACTGGGATTTTAATACCGTGTAATATGTTTGTAAGGATACAACTGAACTGAGGAGAACCAGGAGGCGTATCGTGGCTGAGGTGCCACCGGGGTAAACAGCGACTTCTTTCAACTTCTTCCTTTTGAAGGGATGGTTAACAGGGGGATCATCGTGTTCGTGTTCTGCGTCTTTATTTGGCATATAGGTTTTACATCAGATGCTGTTTGTGACACAACCCTATTCATTTATCCAAGCTCCAGGCTTCAAGAGTCAAGAGGTTTATTGTCAAGTATTCAGCAGAAAAACAGGGTGATACAGAGCAATGAAAAACTTGTGACAAGGCACAAATTAAACAGTAATCATAATAATACTCCAAAAACAAAATAGGTGTAAGAATAGACAAAAAGAAAAGAAAATCACTACAATTTTTATAAAAGGGATTTAGAAAAATAATGAAGAATATGTACAAAGTTTTAGGAATTCTAGTTCAAAGAGTCTTTTTTTTTTCATTTTTTAGTGCATCTGTAAAGAGTTAGTATATGAAGTGTGCTTGTTCAGTAATCTGATTGCCGAGGTGTAAAAGTTTTATTTTTTTTTTAACCTTCTTGGGACCTACAGCATGAGAACACCAGCTTATGACCCTGAAACATTTGTGGTAGGCGGCGTGGGGTTCAGTGCCCTGCCCAGTGACACTTCAGACAGGTACCGGGCATCGATCCAGTAGCCTCCGGCTTGTGAGTTTTTGTCTCTTCTTGTAAACCATGTCTAATTATATACAATCACACTATTTTATGCACTGAAAAAAAAGGTTGATCTCTTTGCCAGCTAAAAAAAAATCTTAATCTTTTACAGATATCTTGAAATTTCGTGCTGTTTTTTTTTTTTTTTTTGTCAGGGCAGAACACCTGGCTCCCTAGCAATAAGAGTCCATCAACACAGTATATGGTTAAACCTCGTGTCATGCATGTTTAATTGATTATCTTTAGAAATGTGTCCACACAAACACATAGCACCTGCAGTCAATGGAGACATGATAAATGAGGGAGGGCACCGAGTTTGTCTTCCTGAAACTAATGGGTTTGAACAGATCATTTACATTTGAACTGGACTTGTCTGCAAGACCATACCAAGAATCGCACACACACCCACACATTGTTGTGATTTCAGTCACAATGAACCTCCAAGCTCACTCAATCTGGCAACCCAGAGGGGAAAAGCTTGAGAAAGTCCAACATTACAACATTTTTCTCAGAAACTCTCAAAACCAGTTAAGTTACGTGGAGAAGATTACTTTTAGAAGTCATCCTTACGAAACATGCTTGACTTTTGTTTTTGTCAGTTTCAATAATATAGATGGGAAATTCAGGAATCCTTCCAAAACCACACAGTGATATGTTCCTGGACGTGCAGAAAAGATTTAAACACGAGCAGGAGTTGTTCTGAAGCTCTCAGACGTTACTAAGATCAATGAGAAATACTTGGAAGGAATTCCCTCATCATTTTGTGCATTTTTCTTTATGCAAATATGGGTTTTCACCAAAACATTGTTTCAGAAAAGTACAAATTGGTCCATAAAACATAAACTCTTGCCTATAAATTCATTAAACAGACGACAAATAGATGTATGAGAAAGTAAACATAAAATCAGTTTACATTGTTAAACAGATGTGTTTCACTTAAACAAGTGGACTTATTGCTTGAAAATATAATTTTATAAAAATGAAAAACAAAATAAAGTACATGAAAGCCACTGTAACACTCTGAAACCACTCTTGTAAAATGTGCACTTAATTGTGATTTTTGTCAGTGGCTGATAGATTAGCTTTCCTGGGATATGCTGCCCCCATGTGGTGAGAAGAGATATTGATACATAGGGTGACTTTAATTACAGCTTCTCTACTTCCTTTTTGTACAACATGATTCATGAAGTTTAAAACAGCTGTTACTAGTTTTAGTGAAAGCTGAACTTAAGTGAATGTGGTTTCTGATGGCAGTCAAGGATTATGTAAGCGCCTTAAACCAAGGATGTTGGTAACATTTGACCCGTAATATCTCTACCAGTTACCGTCATTTTGCACACATGCAGAGTTCATTTCTGAAGATGTGTACAGCTGACGCTCCAAACAAATGCAGGGCAGGTGAAGTAGCCATTACAACACAAAGTGGCAGAAGGTATATGAGGCAAAAAAAAAAAAAGGAAAGCTAGAGGGTGACACCTGAAAGCTGACTGGACAAAAGTAATCATTTTTGGAGATAAATACCTATAAAATAAAGAGGTTATGTTCAGAACAGCCGCAGGCACTCTGATCAGGAGTGAAGCTCGGAGACAATTAGGAGTGATGCTAAACAGCAGCAAGCAATTCTTCAGTTTTGCTCTGCAGTCTCGGCATCCCAGGCACACAGAAGTATAATGAGAAGTCTGTATCTCTGAGAGCACACATAAAACAGTGGGGTTTTAAAATCACAGAACCACAAGAGCCTTATGCCACATCCACAATAGTTCATATTTGTTGCCAAATGTTATTTCAAAGCAAAGTCTGTCTGCATACACTCCAGTGTTTCAGCTATCCATACAACATAAATGGTTATCACATGGTCATCCACGCTCACCGAGACCGTGTGCATGAGTGAAAACAGGCTAAAAACGCAGCTGCAAATAACCGTCTCCTGATCGCACGTAATAGCTCATCGTTTTAAAAAGCTATGAGGTCAAGTGGCACAAATGACAAAACATATTACTGAACATGAAAAGAAAGAGACACAATTCAAAATGTTATCTGTCATTTTATTACCACGGCTTTGTTCTGACAGAGACAATCTGTGTAGTTTATAAAAAACGATCACAGTGAGAAGAGGATCATGGCTTCAAAGTTGAGAAAAATCCATCCCAACCTTAAACTCTCTTAAGATGGTAACAAGAAGACAATAATGGTCCCATTGTGGTTTTTTTTTTCTTTTTGAAAAGAACACAGAGCTATGTTCATTTGTCAGTCACTCCCATGTGTTATGAACATGTGTGGAGCAACGCCAACTGACCATGGACCTGAACTCCATACATTATGAGCCCGCTGCTCAAAGGGCTGTGATGGATGGAGGCCGGACGGCCAAATGTATCACCAAACAGAGCGCAAAAGCATGAGACGCCATCCTCCATGTTTTACAACTGTTGCACGCAAAGAATTATTTGAGAGGCCAGGAGGGCTTTTGTGGTTTTCCACATGTAATGAGAAGGTAAGAATAAATGTGCAGGATGATGTATGCTGAAATGAAAACAAGGGAGTTGCATTTCATTAAACAAAACCTACAAGGTTCTGCGGATGATAAATGCAAGTTTAAGACAATGCGAACATGGTCACTTTAGGATGGTCTTAGTCATAATGGGCAGAAAAATTATAATACAGCAAGTCAGCAACTTTCCACACCACAGTTTGATCGATGATTCAACACATTTGAAGTACTCAAGCTTTATACAAGGGAAACAAACATTTTCTTAGAAACAAACAGCAGATCTTACAAAGTTTACGTTTTAAAACAACATTTATGTTTTTGTGTGTGTGTGTGTTTTTCTTCACCATTACTGGTTTTGTGTGGTTCCCATTTGTTGTTGCCCTGGGGTTTAAATACTGAGATGTTTACTGATGAATAATCACTTCATTTCTTGTTCTCAGAGAATATACTGGAAAACAATCCCCTGGAGTGTAGGTTCCCACAAAACATGTCTTGTGACTCACTTAGGAAGGAAAGAGTCCACAGTCATGAAACATTTGTTTAACGATTCAAATAAAATTGAGTCAAAATTAAAAATGGGTGAAATGCCCTGCGATGGACCAGAGATCAGTCCAGGTTTTACTCCGCCTCAGTGACAGCTGGGATGAGACTCCATGAAGCCAAATGAGATCAATACACTAACTGGACCACAATCACATCTTATAGACATAAAGGCCTGGATGGTCACTCATATGTTAACTGGACGGCATTACTTTACCATCTAGTACAAGTCTAAGGAATCTTGTATTTATTTTTGATCAAGACGTCCTTAAATTCACACATAACACAGGTTTGTTTCACGTGAGTACCCTGAATCATCCCTTTAGTTATGCTGCTCTACGCATGGCCTGCTGGGGAACCTCCCATGATGCACTGGGCTCTTTACTCATTCGTTCCTTGCTTTTATGCCTCATAGACAGAAATCCCTGCACTAATCTCTGAGTTTGTGGGTTTCTCTTTCTTGTCTTTTCCGACCCCCAACCAGTTTAGACAGATGGCCACCCTCCCTGAGTCTGGTTATGTTGGATGTTTTTTTTTTCCTTGTTAAAAAGCTTTTTTCCCCTCAACTGTCATCCAGTGCTTGCTAGAAATGGGGGATTGCACTGAAGTGTAAACTGGACGTGCAATGTGCTTTACAGGGGTTTTCAGCCAGAGTATTTCTTTTTTTATTTATTTTCATGAATTGGCATTGTATTTTAAAACTGAACTCAATTTAAATGATTTGCATTATAAATAGATTACAACATGCAGACTGAACTCTATTCAGTTGGACTGCATCAAACCTGCTTACTTTTTTATATTGTGATCTCCAAACCTTTAAAATCAACTAAATGCTTCTCTGAATTTTTCTAGTATCTTCAAAATACCAAGAACATTTGTTTTTGTCGTTGCTTTGAACTATATCAATATTTGACATGATTGTGGAAGAGGCAGGTCCCCAAAAGAATAACATTCACCATCAACATTTATTAAAACTAAACCTCCTGCCTGTCCAGTTTGTACATCACTGATCTAGTTGATGTAAAACAGATCTCAGCTGCACCATGTCCATCTGCTCTGGGTGGACATGGTGGAGATAAAGCTCCATGAGAACGTGAACAGAGATTGCATGTAATGTCAATCCCTTCATCCCATCGAAGCGATATGGTAAAGTTGTTGGACATAAATATCAAACATGTGTTCTGTTTTACCTCAAGAAAGCCCCTGACCCTCGGGTCCCCCAATGTTTGTCTTTTTCTAAGGCAGGGAAGCACAACATGGTCCAGGATCGCTTGTTTTTTGTCTGAGGACTGATATATTTCTTCTTTTTTTTAAAAAAAAAAACCATGGTGGCTAATTATAAAAATATTATGGAGATAAACTTATGTAAATGTTAACCTTATCTGACTTATCTTTTGGAAAAAGAAAAAGAGAAAGGGGGAAAAACATTCATCTGTAAGAAATTTAATTTGAAGCCAAGTGACAGTTCGAAATATAAAACATAACTTGAAAAATTATATATTTAAAAATCTTTTTTTTCTACTAGATAAATTTTTACATAAGTGCTCCCTCTCCCACACACACACACACACACACACACACACACACACACACACACACACACACACACACACACACACACACAC
>JAOWBL010002841.1:0-13077 GCA_028564865.1 Zenarchopterus dispar | reverse complement strand
ACACACACACACACACACACACACACACACACACACACACACACACACACACACCCCACCACCACCACCTACTGCCCTCACTGATAAGTGAAGAACATTCCTGCCTCTACACTGTTTATAAATCATGCCAAAAGTTGTTCTTTAATATTTTATTCTTACTGCTATGACTTAAGGTCTGCTTAGACATCTGCTGAGACGGGTTGCAAACAAACAAACAAACAAACAAACAAACAAACAAAAATAGGCTGTATTTATATGCGAGTCCCTTATGAGTGAAAAGTGGGCTACAAAATGGGTCTCATATGGGTTTTATCTCCAGTTCCTGTCTGTGTTTGTCCATTTGGACCCTGAATGGGATGTATCTGGGTTTTAGGTGGGACCCAACAGGTCAATTGTCTAATGTGGAGCCTATGTTGCTGAAACTGTATGAGACCCACATAATGTTCCCCTTTCTTTAGGTCTTGCGTATTTAGCACATGTGTATCTCTCATGGGTTCTGTATGTTTGGCCAACACGTGGTTCCTGTTTAGGGCCCATAATGCCTAAACCACATGGGACCCAGGCTAATTGTCCATTTCAAGCCCAAACCCAGTCTGTGCTCAACTAGCCCCCTTTTAATCCAGATGGGGTCCACACGGACACGCTGGCTGGTTCACTTACAGGCAGGTAATCATAAATTCAAACATGGCCGGAGCATGAAACAGATACAAACTGAATTAGCTGAACAAATATGTTTGTGTACTGAGGGAAGTCACAACTGGCACATTTGATCTTCTTGATCACGCCGTGTTTAACCATTTTACTGAAAATATCTTACAGCTGATCCTAGTAATATGTGTGCTGAATTGAATTACTGACACAACACAGAAGAACAGATGTGTTTAGCTCAGAAGGATTGTAAACTGTAACGATGTTTGACTCAAGAATCGCTGAATAATGGCTGAAATCCTCGGCACTCACAGTGAAGTGTTGTCATGGTTACTCAGCCTCTCAGCAATGCTGTTCCCGGAGCTGACCAAACTGACTGTTGTTTCCTTTCAGGTCCTCCAGGCTTCTCCAGAGCTGGTGGAGTTAAGTTCAGCCGGTTCAGACTGGTGGCCTCTGGTGCAACATTTCACTGGAGATGCTGATAGCACAGGTACTTATCACTGCTTTGACCTTACCAGGCTGTAGAGCTGCTCCTCCAGAAACTCAAATCAAAAACACTGATATGATCTGGTTTGTTTTTACATTTAACATGTCAAAAATATGCTTTTTAAATGTTGTTAAATGACAATGATGGTAAAGAAGTTTATCTTCTTATTTGTTTTGACAGTTGATGGGAACCTCAAAGATGGAGTTACATATCAGCAGATGCAGGTCAGTCTGCTTGAGCAGATAGTAAAGCTTTTGCTTCACTGGAGTTTGTTTTTCATTCTTTTTAAAGTACATTTAAGGCAACAGCAGTATCTCAGCACTAACTGTAGGCAGCTGAAGACATCCAGTCATCACATGCTGGCAATAAAAAAGTCTGGCAGTGGCACATGACTCTGTAAAACTACAACCTGTCATTTATGCACTTTGTGTCAGGAATGTGTGGAACCCAAACCCAAAGGCTCACAGGCAGGCTGATGTTACCATAAAGAAAAACAAAAAAAACTTCATTAACTTACCAACTCAAACAAAGTCTAGGTCTGCAGGGGCAGGTCATGAAATATCACGAAGAGGCAGGAAATGGGTCTTAACAGGGGCAAAACCAATACGTATGAACAGCAGAAATGAAGATTTGGCTCTAAATGAAGGAAACCCAAGAATGTAAATATTGAAGAAATAATGAATAACTTGTGGCATTCAGTAACAGATCCCAGGTGTGACACAAACAAGAAGCAAAACTAAACCAAATTCACAAGAGAAGCAAATTCTACAAAATAAAACATCAAACTAAAGCTGGGATGGAAAGAAAACAATTACAAAACGAAACATAGATGAAGGAGACAGAACAAGGAACGAAGGCCAGTACTGACTAAACAGAGAACAAAGTAAAAAGCAGGAAAAAACTGAACAAAAATCAGAAGATGTCAACAGATGTTAAATCAGAACCCATTCAACATGAAGTTTTAACACACTTTAAGTGAACAAAACAAATGTGTGAGCTTTTAAAATGCTGAAAAGTTTAATTTTTTTCATCTTTTGATGGAGCTAGGTTGACATTTTCCTCCTTTTCCAGACATATGAACATTATCTGAAACCTTTGACTGTGGTGTCATTCTTGGCTGTGTAAAATAAACACATTTGTATCATCAAAGTCAAATAAGTAAAATATAAATGTATAAAAGCATTTGTTCAGTGCTATGGAAGTAAATAATATAATTTTGTAACAGCCAGTGTTATCCTACTGAATTATTAGTGTCATTGTGGGAGAAAATGATTTAAATGAACATCTGTGAGCCAGGGAGATGATTTCCTGCTCAAATATGTGTTTTCAGGAGATGATAGAGGAGCTTGTGGACGAGAACGGCTACTACGAAACAACACACAACAGGTGACCTGGAGACACCTTACCACCCTGACAACAGACCTCCATCTCTGTTCACCGAGGCGAGCTGATGAAGACTGTTCAAAAAATCTGATACGGGACTCTGATCTCATTGTAGATTCTTATAGTTCAAGACAATAAAAAAATGATATAGCATGGATAGAAACTATAAAAATGTCCTGAATTTAATTAAGTGTGATATGTGTTTTTGTTTTTTTGTTTTTTATTATTTTAACAGAAAAGAAGAAGTAATCAGGAAGTGAGGTGACAGTTAACTGAATTCATGGGGACTCTCAGGAGAATCTGCTCACGAAACTTAAAACTCTATCTGCTTAGGACGCTTAGAAACTTGTCATGTGCTACCAAGGCAAACGTTATTTTAAACAAACCTCTGGGCTTCTCGGGTATTGCTCTACTGTAAAAAAAACAAAACAACTGTAGCTTGACAGGGACTTTCCAAGAATAATAAAACGTGTGCGTATATGAAAGTTTGATCCAGACTTATATCTGTCGACTCAGATCAGAACCTGTCTCCTGCTTTCATGTGAAGCACTCATGTTATTATTATTATTATTATTTAGGTTTTTCTGAGTGTAGCACTTTAAGCTCTCAGGACCAGACTGTGCTTTTTTTTTCCCCATTTGTGGCTGCAGAGGCGCATGTTTCAGCGTGTGAGCTTCAACTTCCTCACACAGTTCACTGTCAAAGAGGCGATGAGAGCTTTCGCTTCACTTCAGCCTTTCACCTCTGCTGTATCTGACCTGAAAACTGGTTTTTGTTTCCCCCACTTCTCGTGCAATGTGTAACTTATACTCTGAAACATCACTGGCAGTATAATGAGCACATGTTGTAAGGAAATATCACGCTTTCATGATTTTGATGAAATTCCTATGTTTAATCTGTATAAAACTGCTTTTCAAGTTATAAAAAATATATATTGAAAAAAAAACACATTTTGTTTCAATTTTTTTTAACCACTTAGATAAGTGGGTCAGAAATGACTTGGTGAGGTTGTTTTCTTGCAATATTTTTATTATAAGTTGCTATCTCTTCATATTCTAGCAATTCCTCAAAAAAAAAAAAAAAAAAATCTTGTTGATGCCTTTTAAATGACAAAATTTTCCATAAGTGGGTAATTTTTGATCCATTTATGGGAATCTTTGATTCTCTTCAACTGTGATTGTCAATATATATTTTGTGGACCACACAGATTATATTATAAGTGTGACGCCTTAAGATGATTTTACAGAGTAAGAACTGATACATGTTTTTTTTTACCTCAGAAATGTGTGTCATTCATTAATATTGTTTGTGTTTCTTATCATCTATCAATTTTTATAGTTTTCTAAGCGATAGATAGATAGATAGATCTACTTTACTGTATGTATATTGATATGAATGTGTGTATATTGATCAATACTTTTGCTTGTCATTCAAAACCTTATCTTCCTTTTATATTTCTTCATCCAAAGTGTTATGGCTGTGAGATATAGAGCTGGTTCTGGAAGAAGAGGCAGTAACAATATGAAACACTGAGGACCCAGACTGTTGTTCAGGTATAGGTGTCGGTTCCCCACCTGGAGGTGCAACTGAACAGACACAGACAATTCCTTTTGTGATGCCCTGAAGAAGAAAATGAAGTCCAAATCAAACCCAACAAAATGAGTGGAAGTTGGTCCTCACTGGAGAGAGATACCTCCCACCGAGGGCTAAAGACCACCAGAGAAGTGGGTCAGAGCCTCCACCAGGGCTAACCAGCACTACCTCACCAAAAGATGCATGAAATAACCACGGGATCACTGATAGTCTCATCCAAGAGGCAGTGGAAAGGTGTGGGGTGATATCTCAGCCACAGACAAGGCCAACTGAAGAAAAAGAATTGACAGACCTGTCCACGCGCCAAAGATCGTAAAGTCAGCAGCTGGTTTGGGAAATAAATTGTGCCTGCCTGCAGTGATTCCAGAAACAGGTAGTTTTTCATAACTTCATCCAGAGCGAAGACAAGAAGGCAAGAAAAGAGAGAGGAACTGTCTGGACATTTACACACAAATACTAACGGATGTTGACATCGTTCCGTTGCTGTTGTATAACTTTCTATTCAAGTTGAAAGAGTGAATAACAAAAATATTTAAAACCAGAAATCAATCTTGTGTAGGCCAAAATATAATTAAAAAAATATAATACAGTTGATTATTCTGAACAAAAGTGACAAAGGTGCCATAAAAACACATGAATTCTAACACAGGTGATGTTTGACTAACTCATGGATGAGTGTAGGGTCCAGTCCCATCTAAGGATCAAACATGTTGTGAAAAAACATTTAGTGCCCTTTTGGTGTATTGGCAGTGATTTCCATAAATGGGAAGGTTTGAAACTGAAAATAAAATAAAATAAAAAAACAAATCAACACTACATCAATGAATAAACTCAACCAAGTTCAATTAAAATCTAGTACAGATTTAGAAGTCACAACAAAGTAGAAGTACTTATGTAGGAAAATGATCACAGTTTTGTGTACATAACAAAATCAGTACTAATACTTTGTAATTATAACTGATCAAAATTGAGCTATTCAAACTAAATGAATTGATAAAGTTCTCGTCAAAGTTTCTCACCTACTACTTTTGACACGGGAGGAGTCAAATGTTCAAAATTTACTTTTTAAATCTTGGACATTTTATGTTATTGTCCCTTAAACTGTTGGTAAAGAAACATTACACAGTTATAACAGTTTGAGGTCTATTATTACATGGTAAGGAGTGAAAACCTTTTATAGGGACCACAACTGATGTTAGCAATTAAGGTATTCATCCTGTGTTGAAATAAATAGCTACTTTAAGCCTTTGACAAGAACCAAAAACCTCATTCCACTTAAGTGATAGTGTTGATAGAGTCCCAACAGACAAACCAGGATAATTCTATCTTTATAAGTGTACAGAAAGCATATAAAAAGGATTTCTAACACTTGTTTATTCTGTCAGCATTTGTCAGCAGAGGCCATGAACTCTTCTTGACTCCAACAACAAAGTAGCATCAGTAAGGAGAAGTCTCTACAAACTATTCACGTAAGTGGAATGACATTTTTGAGTCTCGTCAGAGGCTAAAGACAGACTTTTATTTTGACATAGGTCAGTTGTCCCACAATTTAATTTGTGGCATCTTTCATTCTCATTCCAGACTGCTTTGATTTGAGGTGTTAGATAACTCAGCTGGGTCCCCATCCGAGCCAGTCCCGGTTTGAGTCAAAATACTGCAGGTCAGCCCTTTTTCTGTCAATCTACACTTTCAATAAAAACTGCTGGTTTAGTCCCTAATGAAAGTTTGCACTTCTTACTATCCAGTTTTTTTTTCAGTCTGTAAATGTAACTCTGACATCTGACATTGTGAAGTGAAAAGCCTGATACCCTCCGCCGATGTGGAGTAAAAGTAAAAAAATAGCACACCACTAAAACATTCAAATATTTTAAATTTGTTTTAAATACCACAATTATGTAAATGTGTTTCCACCAGTCCATCAGATTAGGTGCTTGCTTATAACAAAATTTCAGCTGCATCCACAGTTTTCAGATTTGGTGCTATTTATGTTACAATCTGTCTCATCTTCTGAAACATGAAAGAGAGACTGAGTGCAGACTTTCATTTATCAGGGTGAAGAAAACCTCTGCTCTGCACACTGGTAATTTTACTGTTGCTGCAGGTCAGTGAGTGAAAAGAGATATAACAATGAAGTGAGTGACACTTCAAATACCTTACTCACTTAGTGGTGCACATTCAAGCTTCTTTTCTGATTTCTTGTGGTTTTATGTTCAGCTACACACATTAAATGTACTGTACTGGTTTACAATACCGAACTACACCAGCAGGGGGCAGCATTTACCTTGTTATTGCCTTTAAAAAAAATAAATACAAAAAAAAAGTGAAAACATGAAGCCACTGGATTAAACTCAATAAACATGACTTTAATAGACAAACATATGAAATGTTTAGTGATGTCACAAATGAAAGCAACATGAACAAGGATCATATTTACATACAGAAGTCACATTGTGGTGCATGAGACGTGGACAGAAAAATGAGAGAAATCATATCTGTTCCAGGTGGAAACAATGTGGAAAATTTTGGCACATTTATTGTAGGCACATGTGAGTTTTTATCATACACAGAAAATGCTTGCACTTACATTTATTGAGCATAAATCCTTTAGTTGAAGTTTCTGAACATCTAAGTTCCCGTTTATGTTTTTAGATATACATAATGTTCATGTGACTGAGCCCTATCAAATGTGTTAGAGACAACTTCTTTTTTGATTTCAGGATACATTTTTCATAATCTGTCATAGTCTACTTCAGATTATCTCCAGCATACCAACAAACTCACAATGCTGATTTTCAGCTTAAGTCTTTACTATCTTTTCTTATTATGCTGAAAAGTCAATTAGCATGAAACACAAAGGATGGATCAGGCTGATGGGAATTTGATAAGTTCAGCAAATATTTGATCATTAAAAGAAAGGGACAATAATATTTTCACCTGAAGATGGCGCTAGAGGAAAAGTTAAAGGGGTTTGGATACAATATTCCTGCTAAATGTTTACATGGTCCTCATCAAACAACAGCAAATGTTTCAGCATCAAAACATTTCTAACAATCTCCAGCTCTGATGATGTCAGGAAAAAAAAATCTTCATGATGATCATTTTTCCATTTAGCTTACTAAAGGTGTAATTACTCATTTTGGAGCACAATCAGACTTCCTTTTCCAAGACACCCACTTAGAAATAAGTTTATACATACAATACTATGTTTTATGTTCTTATATGTTACTTAAATTTTCAGTTTCCTCTAATAAGTCAACTACATTAGTTTGATAACTTTGCTAAGTCAGCATCAACATTCACCCTCATGAAAAACTCAGCCGCCTTTTTGCATTTCCCTTTTCTTCTTACAAAATTAACTGAAGGTTTTTATAAACTGAGTTTTTTTTTAAAAAAAAACAACCTTTTCCATGTGTTTCCTCTCTATAACTAATGCTAACGGTGTTACTTAATGAGGTAAAATAAATCCATGTGATAACTCATGAAAATATAAATAGAGCAGAAACTGGATGCAGAAAAGAAAAGCTGAGAGGGGTTTCTCAGTGTTTATGAGGTGCCTGCAACCAAGTTGAAGGAAAAAAGAAATAGAGATGAAAATAATACTGCATCCTACGATTTCCTCCTCGAAGCAGAAAAACAAGGTTTTCTTTCATCAGAGAACTTGTTAATGCAACAGCCAAATCTCCTTTTACAACGCAGAGCCGTGTCAGCAGGTCGAGCTCTCACGGATCTCTGGACGGTATCTGAGGTAAGACATTAGTGACCCCCCTCCCACCCCACTCCCCACCCCAAGCCCCCTTCACGTGGTTAGTGATTTCTCTCTTGGAAGGAAGAAAGTCCTTTGCGCAGCTTCAGAGGGAGAAGCTTGAGGAGTGCTGAGAGGAGACGCTGTGGGTGTGCTGGCTGGTCTCCAGGTTCTGCAGATCCTCCAGCATCTCTTCGATCAGCGGAGGCATGGAGCCCGGGATCTCCATCTTCAGCGACACCACTCGCTCGGCTCCTGTGAGAAAGAACACAGGTCAGCACTCGTGACGACCGGGTTTGAGATCATTGTGTGACACAACGGTTAACGCCTCCCATCACAAATGTTTCAGAGCTGGTTCGATCCAAGAATGCAGCACCTGAAAGTTTGCAGGTCTCACTTATTGAAATATTTTGTGATGCCTGAAGTCGCTGCGTTCTGACCTTTGGCGCTGATGCTGCGCAGGTCAGTGATCTTCATGAGGGCCTTGGGGAACATGAGGGGCATGCTGGGCCGCCGCTTACGGGAGTAGATCTTCAGCGCCTCCAGCAGCGGCTCCTGCAGCACGTCCACCTTAGACGGCTCCTCCAGGTCCTGGCGGTCTGCTCAGGTCAAGAAGATGAAACACATTCAGCATTTACAGGCTCTTTTTACTCTTTACACACGGAGCTGCTGATGGTACAGCGTGTCCTCGTACCTCCAGAGACGAGGCAGATGGCGCTAAGGAGCCCGCTTTCGGTCTCATCCATCTCCAGCGGCAGCAGCTGCCCCGCGAACGTGAAAACCTGATCCGTGAGCGGTCCAAACCCTGCGTTGTGGATCTGTGTGCGGGTCAGAGTGAGCCCGTCGGAGAAGGTCATGGTGTCCTGGTCAGGGGTGTAGCGAGTGGAAATCCTCAGGATCTGGAGGAAGAAGAGAGAGATGTGGGGCAGTGGGGGGGTTGGGGAGGGGGGGCAGTTGAGAAAGACAAAGTTTATAAAAAGTCTGTTTAACAGCAGAACTTTTTTTTTTCTAAAATTCAGAATAAATTGAATAAGCAAAGTAAGTTTCAGAAAAGATTTGTCCACCTGTTGGACAATTCTTTACCAATTATTTCTTTAAAAAGAATATATTTTCAAATACACTGCAAAAATAGGAAAGGGAAAAAATTAGCGACCATGCTGGACAATCTCCACCGATTGTCTTCTAAGTAAAATCTGTGTCAGCTTTCACACTTGAGGATTTATAGACTCCTCCGTTAGTTGAGAACCTCATTTCACCAGAACGTATGATCTGTGTGAATTATCAACGGGAACAAAAGGAGTTTAACAATAAAGCTTTTTCCACCAATATGATGCAACCGCTATGTGAAAAGAGCTACTGGCACTGAAAAAGATGCAGCTTTTTTATCCTAAATACAGCTGCCTGATTTCTGAGTGATAATTCAGATGGACTATGTGATGAGGTGTTTTTAGACTTCTTTGGGTTTGGGTTATCTTTTTAAACCAGTAAATTAAGTATTATTTTGGTTAAATTTTTAACTTTTGTTGTCTTGCAAAGGTAAGGATGAAGCATCATTACCAGTAATTACACTCTTGGACTCAGAGCGGCTTAAAATATTACACATTACACAAATATTCCAAGTTAAACTGTTTTATTTCACATAAGAATCTAAAGTGTCACCCTCGGGTAAAACTGAAGGTGAACGTTGCACCGTGTTTCAGCCTTTCAGTAGCCTGATGAATTGTGGGTAGAAACTGTCCCTGCAGGTCTGGATGCTCCTGTACCGCTGACCCGATGGCTGCGATCAGAGAGGATCCTGGTTGGCTGGCTGTTTAGTCTTGGTGATGCGTTGTGCAGATCTGACCACCTTCTGTGGTGCTGTGGTCCAGATTATTATTCCTTTCACACCAGGTCGTGATCCAGCCACACATAACACTCTCAGTGGTACACCAGTAGAAGCTGGTGAGCCCTCAGCGCTCTTGTCAGACTGTTCCAGCGATTTGCTTTTGGACGTGAATCAGAAAGCAGCGTAGGTCATCTTCCAAAAGGGTTCGATCCCCACTCCTGCCACATGTGGAACTGTCCTTGAGCAAGACACCGAACCCCCCACGTACCCCTGATATGTTCATCAGAGTGTGACTGAGGAACGAGAAAGTGCTGGATGCTCTGCACTCAGGGTGTATAACAAGAAGAGCTGTATGAGTGTGTGTTAATGGGTGAATGAAAAACACAGAGTGCTTTTTAGCACCTAGAGAAGGTTAAAAAGGTGCTACAGAAGTGTGAGTCGTTCACCATTACATCACCTTTGTGTGTATGTGCGTGTGTGTACTTTTACATTTCAGGCAAGCTAATTCAGCCAGCCTTCACTCTGGCTCACTTATCCTTTAATTAACCATCAAAGTGCATCCTTTCTGATGAATCAGACAAACAATAATGTAATACACAAAAACAGAATTGTGTTTTTATTTTAATGTCACATTCGGGGTGTCAAGTGACAAAAAAAAAAAAAAGAGTTGAACAAAAACAAACAAAACAAAAAAGTGACATTGTGAGAAACATCCAAAAATGAACTGTAGTGGGGCTTTTGATCGTACACAGACTCCCCACTGAGCTCACAGGCTTTTGGGTGAATTGTCAGACACAAATGGCGACGACGGCAGTGAATGACAGTTGAGATGGAGGAAATAAAAAGGAAAATGAGACACGCATCGCTTGGCCTGAGGGCTTCTGCCTCTCCCTCTGTCAGCCTGTCTGCCCGTTTGTCTTGAAATAAACGTCAACTGAGAAAAGGGTGTGAACTGGAGCTAAAGCTGCGTTTGATGGTATTAAGGGTATTTAACAAAAACGTAATGCTGTATTTGCTTCACATATTTTTTTTTTTAAAAGTGTATATCTTAAGATAAAACCCAGATTTTGAGAGGAACCTACCAGGATGTCGAGGCAGGCGGCTTTCAGCAGAGTGATCTGGTCAGCGATGGTCAGGCCGGTGAAGCCCGGCACTCGTTTGGCAAACTCGACCACCTTCACGATGCACTTGGTGGCGAGCTCGCTGAACTTGTCCCACAGACCGAGGTCCAGCTGGATCCTGTGGTCTGAACTGGAGTTCTGGGTGGAGGAGAACACACCAGGAATCTCTCATGAATATCTGTTAGTCACTGAGGTGGACGTGGATGATTAAACTGTTAACCAAAGACTAAAATTGCAAAAAAAAAAAAAAAAAAAAAAAGACATGTTTTCATCCCGAGACAGTACTAACGAAACATTTCAGATCTTCCCAAACGTAATTCAGTCAGCAGCTCAGAACTGTCACAGTAAGAACAGTAAAACACAATGAGCCTGAAAACTGATAATTCTGTCTTCTCTTTAGTCCTTTGGGCCACATCTGGCCCGTAAAACACATACCGTAGCAGAAGTTTATAACCTTTGAACCATAAGACAAGACCCACGTATCTGCTATCTGGGACATTGGTATTTAACAAAGTTTGCACAGATTCGCAAAGAATGTTTGGTACAAACTTGATTTATGGGTGGCTGCCTAAGCTAACCCATATAAAAGCAGAGCAATGACATTTGGCTCACATCTGACCTGGTTTAACCCAGGTTTAGCTTAACCTATGATCTATGAGCCACACCTGGCCCGTATAATGCCTGCAAGGGTCTAAACTCAACCATAAATTCAAAGAGTAAATCAGAATAATATTCAGCGGATATAAAACATTCATTCAAAGTTCGTGTTAAGCTTAAGATTTCAGTTCAAGTTTTTACATTTATAATTGGATCTGGTGTTACTGTACTACTATGCCATGCAGGTGAGCATTTGTGTATTTTCTTTTTCTTTTTTGTGCTCAAAACATCTGTCTGCCATCTGTCTGGGAACAGGTGTATTTAGACTCGTGGGATGACTAAAACTATATAATTGTGCACGTTGGAAGCAGATTGAGGTGCAGGATGCCTGAATGTTCTGCAAAGGTGAGAACGGTAAACTTTCCCGATAAATATAAAATAAAACCTCATTGCAAGCAGGAATAAGACTTTGAAAGATATTTTAAACACTGCGTAACTATGGCAACCAGACTTTTGATCACCTGCACTTGAAACCAGACGTGAATCACGCCAAGAAAAGAATATTTCAGGACTTTACGAACATGCCAACTATATTGTGTAAGCTCCCATGTGAAAATGTTTACGTTGATACTGGCAGGAATCCTGAGTCATGTCAAAGGGGGAAATGTTTTCTATTTAGTGGAACATCATGTGATAGTACTTTATTCTCGTTGTATTTCCTGATTTTTTTTCTCACGCCTTCAAGCATCGACTGCCTCTACTGACTTGCCAGACCACGCCTCTGTCACGCCACAACCACAAACATTTTTAAAGGTGAAACCAGAAGGCATTGCATCGACTTGATGACAGTACGTTGATTTATCATTACTGGAAGGTTTTGGTCATGACGGGAGGAGCAGTTTTTCTTGTCGGTGCTGGATTTGCGTCACTGCTTCCTGAATCAAACACGTGCCTATGGCAGATGGCAGAAATATTTCCTTGGGCCTAGTGTAGAAAAGCCACTTTCAGTGTGAGTGAGTTTACAAAATATTATAGGACCAAACATGCTATTTCCATTTGTGCTTCTGGATCAGGGAGTAAACCACCATTAAAAATATCAGGACTTTCGTCCCGGGTTTGCAACATGTAGAAGTGCATATTTTACTAACCTTCACCCAGTCAGTGTTTGACCCATGTGAAACATCTTCTCCTACAGTTACTAACTGTTAACATGCTTGATGGGAGGGTTAGCCTTTGCCACACCATAAACAACCAATTAACTTTCTTCCTTCTTGTTACAGAAACAATCTGTGTGCTTTGAGACACTTTGTAGCTAGAGCTAGGTGTGTGGCTGCGATTTGATTGGCTGTGTCTCAAAATGAAACATAAAATATTGAAAATTCCACAAATTTTGACATAGGTCTCACTGTGAGGCAGGGATCCTGCAGTTTGGTTTATCCACGCTTCACAGCACCCTATTCAAAGTCAACAGACGGTGACGCTGAGGATGCTTTCAGCGTTGCGACATGTGAGTGAGCGTTTACTTCATGACGAAGAACGTTCCCTGAACACCACAAGAAAAGGTCAGAAAGGAAGGATATCTTAACAATACGAGAGCTGTATGTATGTATTTGTGTATATATATATATATATATATATATATATATATATATATATATATATATATATATATATATATATA
>JAOWBL010002840.1:0-13077 GCA_028564865.1 Zenarchopterus dispar | reverse complement strand
TATATATATATATATATAAATAAAATGATGAGGGCAGTGAGAGGTGAGTGACGTCATCACTTACGGGATCTGAGAACCAGCGGTTAGGAATGAAAGGCCTCTGCTGCTCCACACACACAACTTTCCTCATGTCCTCGAAGCTGGGGTCGTTTGGTACCTGATCGTAAAACGGTGGTTTGTACTCTTCAACGATACCTGTAAAAGATGTCAGAAATGTCGATCATCGGGAAAATTAACGGTCCATTATCCGTCCACTGGGACCGACGTTGACGCGAACTTAACCAGCCTGACGGACCTCGCTCTATTCACTTTATTAAAAAGAAAAAAAATAAAAGGTGAAACGAGAGAGGTTTATTATATTTTTCACGAGTATTTTTAAGTTCCAATAATCCCACAAACAAACATCATTTTGCCATAGACTGTATAAAAACGTTGGACGGTCACGTGACCCAGTGGAGTATGATACACGCCCACCGTATGTCAATCAAAGTTAGCTTTGCTCCCAGCTCCTTTAGCCGAACCCCTCCGAAAGCTGCCGTCAGACATTTACACCGGCATATACCACTGTTTAACACCTTGACTCGACGGCGAACTCAAAGGTAACCGTCGCTTTTAGTCGACGCTGGGTTTATACAAACTTATGGTTGCTTTGCCGTAGTAGTATGACGATTCTGGATGAGGAAGTGATAACGGCTAGCCATTGGCTGAGCCGACTGTCAATCACAATGCTTTCTATAAACTCTCCTGACGTGGTATAGATATCAGAATTGTCATGGATATAAAATCAAACGATTGAGACTAAAATAATTTTTTGAACTTGGGTGTAAACATCTTAATTTCTGCTCTAACGTCGGACATTTTAAGCTGGTAGTCAGTGGAGATTGACTCGCTTTTGGAGCCACCTTCTAGCGGTCCGTCGAGGAACTGCAACAAATCTTAGTTCCGCTTGAGCCTCAATGCAAAAGTTAGATGGCTGTCGCTTGCAATTTGCTTATTTCATATTTAATTTCGATTTGTACGGTAGCCGAATGGATTTATTTTGACTGCAATAAATTGCACCCCCCGCTGGTACCTTCGGAAGAATGAAATTTATGTTGCTTCAAGACATCCTCATTATATTAATTCCACATGATTGAAAAATATCTTAATCAGTTACTGATAATCGATTAATAATGCCCATCTCTTGTCAGGATTGATTCTTTTTACTTGCTTCCAGACCTCTACTTGTTTCTTTTGTACAAAATAAGCTTCAAAACTCAAAATAAAATGAGGGGATCTCACCGAACAAATTAAAATTGATCTTAAAAGATGTGGACACAAATATCAGTGTTGTCAAATTAGTCTTAAAGCTCTGAACCTAAAGCATGTTTGTATTTGATGGAAAGTGGTTACATCACCCATAAGCTCCAGACGGACGCTCACCGTTGCTGTACGTGCGTCTTGCTATCTCCCACAGCACCAGTCCAAAGGCCCATATGTCCACTCTCTTGTAGGCATCGAAGCAGTCCGTCTGGATGGTTTCATCCAACACTTCAGGTGCCATGTAGCGTTTGGTGCCAACCTTTGGGTTGTTGCCCACATCCAGCAGGTTGTCAGCCTGTGTGTGGGTCACAGCCAGCCCTACGACATGCCATTACATACACGATTACAGAGAGACTCAAAAAAAAAAAAAAATAAATCGATCATGGTATTATAGGTAAGATATTACAGATGGAAGCGAAGAATGGCTGACCTAGGTCTGCAATGCAGCAGCGCAGCTCCTTGGTCACCAGGATATTTTTGCTCTTCAGGTCACGGTGCGCGATGGCCGGTTTCCCCTCGGTGCCGAAGATCTCCGTGTGCAGGTGCACCAGGCCGCACGCTATCGACGCCGCCATGGCCAGGCCCTCCGACGTCTCAACCGCGACCCTCTGCAGGTAGTCGTAGAGTGAGCCGTTCTCGTGGTAGTGGGTGATGAGCCACAGCTGAGTGCTGGAGTTTCGGGAAGTCATGTCCGACGCCATGAACCCTGAGACGAAGAGGAGCGGAGCAGAAACGCACCGAATTAAAGCTGCATGTAATTTATTCTGATGTTAGTTCAATTCTGCTGCTTGGACAGCTTTTATTACTCTATATTACACACGTGAACACGACCTGATCAGTGATTTTATTTCCTCCTGCCACCACCTCCACAAACTCACCCAGAATGTTTTCGTGCCTGAGCAGCACTGTGTTATAAATCTCCGTCTCCCTGAACCAGGACTTCTCATCTCTGGAGGAGAAGATCTTCACGGCCACGTTCTCCCCCTGCCACTGACCTCGCCACACCTCTCCATAGCGACCCTTACCTAAGGATGGAAAAAATAAATAAAAATAAAAAAATCCTTGATTTAAAAATGAGTACTTTCGTTTGAGGCATTTTCATTTTATCCTGTAGCTTTTACTTCTATTTACAAACTAGTGCCAAAAAATAAATAAATAAAAACAAAGTTGAGCAGCACACTGTAGCAGATGTGAATTTTGTCACTGTTGCCATGACAACGCAGGGCACCGGGCTAATCACACGACGAGACTTGAAATGGTTACAGCAGCCAGTAACGAACTGCATGCAGAAACTGAGCAAAAAAACACTGGAGCCTGCATGAGCCAGCATTCACTCATCAACATTATGATATTTAGGACAGTCTGCACTACTTCTGCATTTTTATTTGAACCTGGGTTACGTGCAATAATTACCTTTTCTCATCCTGTCAGACTCAAATCACACACCAGAGAGTTAGAGACACGAATCAAACACCCACCCACACACTCCACCAGACTAATCTGTCTGGCCACGGTTCTCTGGACGAGGAAGGGAAGACCCGAACCGCTGCCCGACGTGCACGAGTGGTCCAGCAGGTCCTGGAGACAGAGACAGAGTGCTCGTGATCTTTCAGCACTATTAATCGTTTCTGGACGTCCCTGAACCATCTTCCTGAGACCGGGGTGATGAAGAATTTTGCTTTTGGCCAACTTTTACTTATGAGAAACTAGCAAAATTTTTTCAAAAGAAAAAAAAAGATGAACAATATCCAGTTGATTTGAAGTATTTCTTTAAACAATTTAAAACGCTGAAGTTCGAAGGACACAGAATTAGAAAATGTGACACCATGTTGATGGAGACTTTAGGTTTTATAAAATGATTGCTAAGTCTGTACGTGCTCAGCTGTATTTCGGCAAATCCCGAGTTAAAACTCAAAAATTTCTGTTGACAAAGTGAAAAATGTTCCTTTTTCCTGTTGAAATGTTAAAACTGTCGTCACCAGAGTTCAGCTCTCTTCTCTACGCTTGCAGCAGAAACCTCTATTCCTCTTACCGCTAAAGTGCTGTCTCCCACGTTGGAGCTGATGAGTCCATCGATGGCTCCCTGCTCCGTGTCGAACTCCTGCAGCCTCTGAAGGCGTCCGTGGTGGAGCCTCCTGCAGGCCAGAACCGACACCACCGACAGCAGCGCCAGAACGACCACAGGGCCGAGGACGAAAAGAGCCAACGTCTCCACACGATAGCGGACTGGCTCGCCTTCGGGGGCTGAAGGGACAGAGGGACAGATTCAGGAGGATATCTTCTGACATGTCTGCTCTGCTTGACTGTGCTGACAGGAGATGATCTGCTGTATGACCTGATGGAAGAAGAGACATCAACAAACTCCTGGTGGTGTTGCCGTTGCAGTTGTCCTGGGAGCAGCAGAGAATGGCCTGCTTGGAGGTTGGAGGTGTGGAGCACTGCAGGCGGATTTTCTCCGGCCCCTTCAGACAACCACGCTCGAACATGACGCCGCTGCTTTCGACTTTCACGGAGGAGAAGCACTGGCTGCCGTGGCACTGCGTCTCCTGGAGGCATTTGGAGCCTTCACAAAGACACACCAGGTGTCCATCTGTGGAAGACAGGAAATGAGTCGTCTGCTCACAAGGTGAACCAGTTTTTAAAAAAAAACCTGATAACTCAAACAACTGAGGGCAGTAAAAATGTGGTTTTGGTCGGTAAATGTTTCAGCTGAGCCAAAAAAAAAAAAACCTTGATTGTACTTTTTGCTGCTTTTCTTCCTAATTTTTAAAGAACAGTTTTCAGGGCTGGTTTGGATGCTTGTGCTTGAATGATTTCACTTAGAAATGTTTTATTATCACTTCACTGAGTAGCCATGACAAAAGGAAAGTTATTCACAAGAGAAGCGGGTGATCGAGCCTTCAAATTATCCACTAATGACAAGATCAAAGTGGAAGTGGTAACCTAGTGGTTACAGAGGTGGGCTTGGGCGTGGAGGACCCAGGTTCAATCCCCCCGGGTTAACAGAGGTGAGTCACTTAATTTCCAACTGCTCCCCGGGCGCTGTGGCAGCAGCTGCTCCTAGTGCAACTAGTGATGGGTTAAAAAGCAGAGGACAGATTTCCCAAAGAGAGAAAATGGAGATAAAGTTAAATAGGTTCACATACCCCTCTGATCCCAACCACCCTTAACTGGCAGTGGGGAGGGATTGTGTTTTTTGCTGTGGCCTCACTAAATGGATTTTGAACAGTTACAGGTTCAACAACCCACTCTCTCCATCTCTGTTAGTCCGCTTTTGTTACCTAATGTATTATTATTAACTTATCTATGTTTTATAAGTAGTTAATGTTGCAACAACATAATTTCCCTTTTGGGATTAATAAAGAATTATTCAATAATCCAATTCAGCTCACTGAGGTTTCTTGGCAGTCAGAGTATTCAGGAAGCAAATGGGAGGCCATCTGTCCAGCAGCTAATTGGGTGAAGCTCACAAGTAAATCTGTATCTGAATGGCTGACGTCATCGTCGTTATGAGATGATCTGGTTGAAGTGCAAACCTTAACTCAACTTTAAAGCAGAAACGGAGTCAAGAAAAATGAGGCCAAAAGTCGTCCAGAACAATTCGAGAGACCGAGAAACTCATACAGGAGATAAAGAGTTCAAATGATTCCTGCTTGATACAAATCTACATGCAACCTAATCATGGGGGTACTTAATAATTCCCACATTATCATCTATTTGAATCTTTTTTTTTTTTTTTCCTGAGGCTGCATTTACTTAATACATCCAGTGTGATCACAGGATTTTTTTTTTAATCATGTTCTCCCCCCAAAAAAAGAGGGTAAAAGAGTTGGACTGCATGCATAACAGCAAACAGCCATCAGAGTGGAGTCTGCATTAATAAATGGAGCAACATGACAGAGGAGGTACCTGAGCCCTCAGCTGATGTCTGCAGAGCCTGCAGCAGGAGCAGCAGGAGGACGTGGACACCGTGGACACCCATGTCTCTGTGCACTGAAACACAAGCCCGAGACGTCACAAGAGTCACAAAGAGGGGGGAAAAAAATGCATGAACGTAGTATATGAATATCTAAATAAAGTAATAAATGGCTTTCTAGGGTTGAGTGAAAATCCGTTTTTACTCCGGATTCAAGTGCAAGCACTGCAGATACAATTACAGAGGATGGCTGCTAACTTTCTGAAGGGTTTTACCTGAACATGAGTACACGATTGAGATGCTGATAAAGAAGCTGACTGCTTCAAATAAGAAATCTGATCTGGGGTCTGTGTTCCTCTGCAGGCTAACAGTCGGCGTCTAAGGGACGGAAATACTCATCCCGGTTTTGAAAGGAAAGTGTCGGGACCAGAAAAAAAAAAAAAAAATCTACACGCCAACATCTTCGTGTAAATCCTGCAAACGAAGGGTTTGGTTACGTGCTGCGGCTAACAGGCCGTTAACAGGCGGCTTTACTGCCGACCGGAGGCGCCTCCGAGGCGCCAGTCAGACAGGCGGCTGCCCGTAGAGCAGCAGCGGGGTCAGCGCCGCGGAAACGGAGCCGTAAACGTCACAACCTACCTGGAGCGCGCACGGGACAGATCCTAACTCATTCTTGGAAGATTGTATATCCGCGCGTTGGGTTTTAAATAGTCACAAAAGCGTGATTTGTACTGTTTAAAAACCCCGAGCGGAGCCGTTCACAGCAGCACTCCCACTGGCTCCTTTCCTCTCCAGCTAAACATGACGTCACCAAAACATTATCGTCGTGATGCATTGTGGGGCAGCGGAGTCCTCCAACAGGTTGCAGAAATAAGCATGACATCACTGGCGTGAATTGAAGAGTGGTACTAAATTTATCTTTACATTACCCGAACGTAAACGGGAAATACTGATTGTGGGACTTATTTGGGACCATTAGGGGTATAGATAATGTAAATTTATCCTGAGATCTTGTTTTTTTTTTTGTCTTTGTTTATGTGTTTCTTTTTTTTTGTGAAACTATTGTCACAATCTTATAACTTTTCTCACAGCAAAATCTAGCATTAAAAGGCAAGACAAGTTTATTTGTATAGCACATTTCAAGTACAAAAAAAATCAAAGAGCTTTATTTAAAAACTTTAAAATGTGCATCAAGAAGTATAATTAATGAGAACAAGTATCCACTGTACATTGTCCTCTAGAAATCATTTTAAGGGGAAGAGAGTATTTTTTTTTAATCTTTTGGAAAAAAAAGATCAAAAAATAATTACAGATGACTTTTTAGAGGATTAATAGCTGTTGGAGTGGGACTGTAATAAATCAACAACGTATCTCCCTTCTAAATCCATCATATATTTTATGATTTTAGCACATCTTGTGTTATCTAAAATTTACAAGACAATTTTATAGTTTCATGGTTGTTACATCTTTAAAGTTGAGGCGTCATTTGTCAATTTTATTACCAGATTAGACCGTTTATATCTAGAGAACTGGTGAATTTAACAGCCTCGTGAATTATCCTTTAATTCTGGTCTGAACAAAATCTCAGAGTTACGTCAGACTTCAGTCTGTGCTGGTGAGTTTTCACTCACTAATAAGTGAAATTCAGCTCCACAACAATCCTTAGAGTATTTAAGCTACGGTCACAAAGGTTCTTATAAATGGTGGGTTCATATGAATCTCCCAGTTCCTACAAAATCTGGAGTTTGTGGACATTCGTGGAGGGGGGCACAGTTTCCTACAGCCTTCTTAGGAAGTTGGTATGGCTACCATTCAATTCTCAAGAGCACCTTGAGGCATTCTTGAGAAAATGAGGTGATTTCCTGCTGCACGCTGGTCGTGCAGAATGCAAATATTATGAAATGATTGAGTCTGTAAATAGTTTTAAAAAAGCTTTTTTTTAAACATAAATTTAATTGTTTAATGTTTTTCCACATTTTATAAATATCAACCAAAACCTGCATATAGTAAATTTTTTGAAGTGAACCTTAAAAACAGGGAATATTTTTTCCTACCCCACTGTGTTATGGTTCACACAAGCTTTTTGAGAGATGGAAATAAAATTTAAAAAAATAGACAAAACAAAGTTAATTTAATTTCCATCACAGACAAAGAATATCCTCCTACGTATCATCGGTGTAATCCGAAATGAGTCCATTTGGTGCTCGATAACTGATCCAGTCCTGTGGCAGACAGCTTTGTACATCTTTACCATGGTCATGTGACTAACACTGGCACATTTATGTTGGTTCAGTGTATGATTTATCTTAAATGAAGAATAATTATTAACCAGAAATTTCCAGGAAGAGAATCATTTTATACTACACATATCATTCAACCAATTTTTTTTTAAACTATGTCTGTGTGTAAAGGTAAATGAAGAGAAAATTGAAGACCGTTTTATTTGATTTGAATGAATGGGGAAATCTGTTAAAATATTTGACTGGTAGTGTGTATAAAGCAGAGAGTCTCAGAGAGAAGAATCAGTCATTTCCTGTCTGGGATTTGAACATATTAGTTTAAACACCTCATTATTTATTATAGGGAAATATAAGATGGAAGTGTGACTATTGTAGAGGGGATGAAACTGTTGAACATGTTTTATTACACCACACAATGCAAGTCATTAAAAAAAATGTGAGAAAATGAAAGTGATGTTTGAGTTCACTGAGCTACCCTAAAATAATTAAAAAAGATAAACGTTATCAGTCAATATTCCATCATTTAAGATTTGTTTGAAAGAATGTTGAAGGAAATGAGTTTTTTCCTTTTTTTTCTGTCCACATTCTGCATCAGTTGGTGGCAGTAATGCGCCATAATTCAGAGTACCAACTACTAATTAATCTGAAGAAAAGCAAAAACTAGTGTCTTTCTGGAGTAAACATTGGCAGAGGCTCAACAGTTCTGCAAAAAAAAAATGCATTTACTAACTGTGCAAGAATTTCAGAATAATGTTCCTCTGTATAAAATTTTCTATATCTTATTTATAGGTCAAGTGCATAAAAACACACACACAAAAAAAACTCTGTGAATCTGGAGAAATCAGTGTGTACGTGGGAGAAGGTCAAATATTAATCCAGGGAGCCCACGAGCTCTGGGCCCTCAGGCGTCACCGCATCAAAACCAGACATGATTATGTAATGGGAAAGGTTCAGGAACGCTTCCAGGAACATCCAAGAACACAGCAGCTCATGTCGTCTACAACTGCAGATTAAAGCTCCACCGAGCAAAAAAAAAGAAGAAGTAAAACTGGATGTGATTATGATCCTAAAACAACAGTTTCTTCATTTAAAAGTGACGGAGGCGACCTGGGAAGATGTTGTGTGGTTTGATGAATTTGAAATCTGAAGTTCTGCTTGGACACCGGATCCAGAGAGGAGAAGGACCATCTGAGCTGTCGCTAGTGCTCAGTTCAAGTGATCCATCTCTGATGACATGGCAGCTGTAGAATCAGTGACTTGAACATCTGGAAAGGAAAGATCAGTGATGAAAGGTATATTTGAGAGCACAGACATGCTCCCATCCGCATTAAAATAAAAATTTTTTTTTGGTATATTGCCTTTATTTGTAGTCTAATGTGAATAAAATCTGGATTTATGAGATTTTCAAACTATTGTTTCTGTTTTATTTACGTTACACAGAGATTTCTGGAGCATATAAACATTACAAAATTCATTTTCTCTGCTGATTACAGTGTGAGACGTATAAAGATCTTAACCAGAGTAATTATAGTTCCTTTAGCAAAAACTAGTACACTTGATGTTTATTTTATTAAGTAAACTTGACTTAAAGTATGACAAGTATACTACAGAGTTTGTACTTGCAGTGTACTAGAAAGTATTCTAACTTAATACTTCTTCAAACTAAATTGGAACATTTTTAAGTTTATAAAAGTATATTTTCAAGTATACAAAAAGTACACTCATTTACATACTACTAGTGAACTAAGTATATACTTCTAGTATATACTTTAGTTTAATGACGTATGCTTAAAATATACCACAAGTACACTTGTCTATATACTGCTATTGTACTAGTTATATACTTCTAGTACACATTGTAGTTTATTGAAGTATACTTTAATGAAGTTAGAATTACTAAAACTAAAAAACTATCTTTTTCGATTTTACTAGTTTACTTGTTATACTTTCAGTATACTTGTAAGTTTGCTTAATATATTTCTTGTAGCATACTATCTATATACTTCAAAATACTTCTTAAAATATTCTTAAAGTTAACTCATACTGTAAGTACATAAAGATAATGTAATTGAGCACAAATACTATTTACTGTAAACTTTTCAACTCCAGTACTATATGAACTTGAACATGAAAGTTTATAACAGAAGTAATACCTCAAAGTAAATGTGTGTAGTGAAAAACATTTTATATTCTGCTAAATTAAATGTAAGTACAAGCCAATGACTTGACCTTATCCTGTACTTGGATCAAGTTAAACTAAGTAAAAAGTGTACTAAAGTACAAGTATAAACTTTAGTATTAAAGTATAAGTTGTAGTATTAATGTATTTAGTTTCAGGATTTTCTTTATACTTTTCAGTATAAGCCAAGTATACTTCACTATACTATTCTTAAGTATGTAAAAAGTAAACTTCAAGTACACTGCTTCAGTTTTAGTATAAAATAAGTATACTCATAGTACACTTGAATAAACTACTTTTTGTTCAGGTTTAACAAAAATTAAGACTAAAACTGAAAGTAAGAGTGAAAAAATAGTGTTAACAAATAAAATTAACAATGCAAAACTAACTAAAATGAATTAGAACTGCAAAAAAGGTAAAACGATCTTTTTCATTTAAATTTTCTGCCTGGTTTTATTTGCTTATAGCTTAATTTTTCTAATTAACTCTTTTTTGTCTTTCTGGTTACTCAAAATAAAGAATAAAGCATTTTTGTACTGTATGACATTATTGATAGGATTCTTTTATCTTTTTTAATAAAATTAAACTAACCAATTTTTTTCCGCTAACATTAAACTGAAACAAAGTGAGAAATGAGATCAAAAATAAAAACTGTTAAAAAAAAATTCAAAACTATCATAACAACGTCTGTCTGTTTTTATGAATCGCTCAGATCTCCATATTTCTGCTAAAGTGCCTGATTTGAAAAGGTCCTCGGTGGCTCCTTTAATCCTTCACTCAAGTGTGCTGAAGATCAGGTGTCACAATCCGAACCGACCCCTCCGTCTAAAAAGCTTAATGAAAGCAAACCGAAGCCGTCTCCTCTTGAGCACTCATGCAGATCTGAAGCTGCACAAACCTGCAAGTTAAAAAAAAAAAAAAATGGATGAGAGATAAATCAGTTTCACTTCTCACCTGTTGAGGTTTGTAAAGTTCCCTGTTGACTCAGACGCCGTTAAGGGAAATGTCAGTGAGTTTGTGCGCTGGTAAATGTGTGCGCTTGTGTCCAGCAGCTGTTTTGTGTTTCCTCCCTGCGCCGTGAACAATAACCGGCGCTGTTTGCTCTTCCTTACCTGGCTTACCTGGGGCTTTAGTCTCCGGGGAGCTGGAGCGAGACCCGGCCGGTATCGGTTCTCCACGAACACGGCTCCAGCACAGAGACACATTGTCCGAGGCTTTCTTTCTTTTAATTAAAGACCCCTGTTGGACTCTCTGTGCCAGGTGACCCCGAGCTGCTCTGAGCTGCATGTGTCTACCGCCATCCTCTCCGCCAGGTATAAGTCTCAGCGGATAATTGGAGAGAGAAATGTTATACTGCTATCATGAGATGGAAAAAGGGATTATCTAATGAGGATTTTGACTTGAGAGCCAGGGGATGGAGATATAATGCAACGTTTTCTTCTGTCTACATTCATCCTTACCTGCCTCTCTCTCTGGCTTTACAGTTCAGCTACCTGTCTGAAGGTTTTAAGAGAGGGAGGGGGCAGCTGAGCGACTTTTTCTTTTCTTTTCTTTTTTTTTTTCCTAATCTCAGTTGAATTACTGAATTAGTCCCGAGTAGGTTTCCAAGCAGAGCCGACATGGAGCGTCCAGAGAGAAGGCTGCAGGCAGCTTTGCTGCTTTTTCTGCTTCTGCTGGGTGTCAGCTGTGTCTCCCATCAAAAAACTACAGGTACAGATCTTTAAAGGTGAACTATCCAGATGTTTAAAGAGATGTGGTTGAGAGAGAGAGAAAAAAAAAGCAGAAATCTTTGCCTTCTGGATTTTAAGAGTAAACAACTGTTTGTGGTCCCTTCTGAGGAAACACTGAAGTGACAGATCTTTTGTTTTTAGTCTCCTGGTGTGTGCTGTCGGACGCTGAGGAGCAGAAGTGTTTGGATTTATCCGGCAACGCCACGGCCAGGAACCTGAGAGGAACGCTGCAGTGTGTCCGCGGTCTGAACACCAGGGACTGCATGGACAAAATCAAGGTACACAGTCTTCTAAAGGTAGAAAAGAAAAGACATTATTATGAATTATTACAAAGGTAAATATATGGTCATTGATGTTAGAGGAAAGAGGATGAAATTTGAAAGTTAATACATAAAATCCTTTATTATAAACTTCTTTAGTTTGTCTTTTTTTTGTAGAAAAATCCAGTTGTGCATTTAAAGCAGTTTTTATGCATTTAGAAGGTGCAAAACACAATAAAATGGAAAGAAATCATAATAACATACCAAAAACACAAAAATTAAAAGATAAAAACATAAAAAAGTGTTTTTAACTTTTTTTTTTTGGATTACGATTCCTCTTATTTGGTATGTGAGTTGTTACCCACAGCTGTGCTTTCTATTATTAGTTTTGTGATTTTATTTTTTTAGCAATTTAGCATTTTTAAAATTTTTTTTAGCAGTTTCCTTTTGTTTGGGCTTTCCTGTCGTATCTTGGCAGATGCATGTCACTTGAACTGATCACCTTCCACTAAAACATGGATCCGTTTTCCTCAGAACGGGTCGGCAGACGCAGCCTCCATGTTTGCAGATGACATCTACGCGGCGGGGCTCTGTCATGGCCTGGACCTCGCAGCAGGAGAGTCTCACAACGGAGTAGGTGAGTTGCATGCTGGGGGTTTTCAGCGGTTAATCCAGGATGACTTTAAAGACCCTGAAGAAAACAGATTACTTTTGGAGTCTTCTGGTCTGGAGTTCCTAGGTCTGTTTTAACAC
Source organism: Zenarchopterus dispar (assembly GCA_028564865.1). Lineage (NCBI taxonomy): Eukaryota > Metazoa > Chordata > Actinopteri > Beloniformes > Zenarchopteridae > Zenarchopterus > Zenarchopterus dispar. The sequence goes on along the minus strand of JAOWBL010002840.1, from coordinate 697 downwards.
AATGCCAACAGGGTAAGAGATCAGCAATATTCTGCCACTGTTGCTGCATATCAGTCTGGATAATAGGTTACGAAATACTTTCCAAACAATTTAGAGTTCAGTGTTATACAGTTGGAAAGATTATTCACACATGGAAATCATTCAAGACAGTCTTCCCAGTCCTGGACGTCCTATTTATCCAACGATCGGACCGGCCAAAAACTTGGTCAAAACTGAATTATGCAGCAGGACAATTATCCAAAGCTCTCCTGCAAAAATCTAAGTGGATGAAAAACAAACTGGCTTTTGAAAAGTTAAAATCCAGACCTTTACCCCAGTGAAATAATGTGGTGGGAATGTAACACATCTCATCACGAAGACACGTCACACAAACACCACCGTGACCACCACACTACACACACTTCACCCATCACTGTCTTCGTCTTTTTGTCAGTCCTGTACTTTTGTGTTGCACATTGGTGGTTTTAGTCCTCCTGGGCTGAATTAGCAATTCAGATTTTAATAAAATAAGTGAGATTAGACTGTCATGGAGGACTGGTGAAGGACACACACCTCATATTAATGCACCATATGAAAATATCTGCTGCAAGATCAAAATGCATATATATATATATATATATATATATATATATATATATATACCCTTGGATAAAGGTTGTACCAGATCATGGTACAAACAATTAAAATATATACAGAC
>JAOWBL010002839.1:0-13078 GCA_028564865.1 Zenarchopterus dispar | reverse complement strand
AGGTGTTCCATTACAGGCTTTTCTTTGCAGTACTTAGGTTTTTCACAAATCTTGGTGGCAACGTGACAACAGATAATAGATACATGGATGTTTCAAAATTGGACCCTTTCAAACTCAAACTGAAATGTATTTTTTTCCTGACATATAGTTCACAAGCATAAATCACATAATTATTGAGGAAAATGTGATTGTTTTTGAAGGATCGTATATATATGGTCACACTTAGTAAAATGATTGATGAACCGAATGATGAACCCTTCACTGGAGATCAGCGACAGCTCCATTTTTAACAAACATCAAAATCTCCTGCGGTCAGGGGAGACTTTGTCACATCAGTCTGTACTGGGAACAAAGTACTCTGGGCAGAGTTTGCAGAATAGACAGGAGAAGTGTCGTAATCCCTTTCTGATTGAATGTGGCTTTTGTTTGTAATGCCTTACTGACAACACTCAACTAAGCTACAATATAAAATCATAGAGGTTACAGTGAAACCTGAAAACAAAGTCACAATGCTCAGGACGAATTCAGCACCTTTTAGACCTGTCACCCATCCTCTGATTTTCCAGAAAAAGTCCATATTTATTTTACCCCCCCTTGTTGTGAAGATTTCTCAAATTGCTGTCTGTAGGAAGGAACATTTCATTAGTGACATTATTGCAAGTATGGAACTTATCTAACAAGAAGTTATAATCAGTTTACATGTCTGACATGTAAACTGATTACATTACACTCTGACAGTCCCAGAAGGAGAGAGTTGCAGTTTCACGACTGACCACTAGGAGCTGGCTCCAAGAACGAGACAGTGTCACTTTAGCTTCTGATTGCATTACACTTTTTACTTAAACTTCCAGAGCAGAATCATTCTCTCTTCTGAAAGATAATATGTCTTGCTATTTGTGCAATCAGACTGTTGTAACATCCTCTGAGTTGGCCTGGAAGGGGTCAAGGATGAAGTTTAGTCAAGCAGCAGGCAGGAGCTGCCATCACCCACTGCCAAAGGCGACTGCATGTGCTTGGCAGTCTCTAGACTGACTCCTCCACCCAAGACCCCCACCCCCACCAGGTTGCCCTAGACCCTCTCTGACTGAGTAATTTTGCCTGGACCTCCAACCGTAACTGCCTGTCAGAACTCCAGGGACACCCAGACGTCTCAGTAGAGCTCGGCTCAGTTCTGGCAGTACTCATTTCGAAAGTTATTTTGGCAATGACATCAGAAATAAAAAAAAAAGAAAAGAAATAAAGATAGATGCACAGATCAGAGAGTAACGTGACTTAATATAGTTTAGCATGATGACAAGCCAAGCTAAAACAGCACATTTTTGAAGACTGAGGTTAATTGTCATGTTTGATCCAGATGTCATGCTTGCTTGCTCTACAAGTGACAGTTTTTTTAGTTTATTATTTAATTATTATTATTATTAGTAGTAGTAGTAGTAATAGTAGTAGTAGTAGAAGTAGTAGTAGTAGTAGTAACAACAACAACAACATTATTATTGTTATTATTATTATTATTATTATTATTATTATTATTATTATTATTATTATTATTATTATTATTATTATTATTATTAGGGTTGACCTGGGCCTGTATTGAGACACACTTTAGTTTATTTTACTTTTGGCTTTTGGTGAAACTAAAGTTTGCGTAATAATTATACGCTACCAATTTGTTTTTGTTTTTTTGTTTTTTTGCCATGATTCATTTCCTAAGCAAGAGAGCTGCTGTAATTAGTATTAATGAATGCATTCAGTGTGTCATTTTTCACAGTGGATGATATTTTAATAGGCTACACACTGCCAAAAAAACAAAGAAGCAAAAAACAGCTGTGTGTCCATGTCACTGCACAGAAGTTTGTGACAAACAGAAAACAGGCAATAACCCCTGTGGCCTTCTTGCATGTAAGCTGTCATCTGTGGAGCAGAAGGTGGAATCGGATGTCAGACGAGCGACACATGAGAGAGGAGGAGAATATGAGAGGAAGCAGCAAAAAAAAAAAAAAACCAGACAACTCACACCTCCTATCAGAAATGTTTGTGAATCAGAGGGGAATAAAAAAAAGGGAGAAGTGGGAGAAAGGTCCGGATAAATAGATGCTCTTTACTGAGGGATCCATGGCAACGTTTCCAATTCAGGCTGTTTAAAAAGCTCTTCAAATAGAAAGACAGCAGATGGTCCACATAGTACAAATATTAGACAAAAGCAAGCAGTTTTATTTCTGAATCTCTGTCAGGCGTGTGAAGTGACGTCATCACAGTCACCGTTGTCAGGGTCGAGTATTGGCAAATTCTAACTCTTTCTTCTTAGGTTTACTTCTGTGAATCACTGAAAACCAGACCTTTAAATAATGTTGCTGTTGCTCTTTCTGTTGTGGTTTTCCTCAGTGACTTCCAGTGAACCCCGCACAGGTAAATTTTACACTCTGTAATGGAGGATGAAATTATAAAGTAACCCTGTGTGCCTCTGGGTAATTTTTTGTGTGAGGCACTTACAACAGACGAATTTGGACAGAACAGGTATCATTTCTGTGAGAGAGGTTTCAACGAAATCCTGTCCAATTTTTGGAAATTTAAAATCACACTATAAGGCCCCTTGCAGCTTTAAGTCACTTGCATGACAGAATATTGCCCTCTTACTGTCTTTTTAGTTTTGTTTTCTGCTTTAACTTTTTCTTCTGGCTGACAGCTTATATTCCATGAGGGACTCTCAGCTTTGTGAGGGTGATGTGGGGGACCTACATGCAGGAAATGATGGTGGCAGAAGTAAAATAAAGTTCTTTCACAGAAAGAGTAAAAGTTCTGTACTGCTGGAAATACCAAGCTAAAGCAGAAAATAATCACGACAGGAAAAAAAAAACTAAACCACACAGGGGAGGAGAGGAACATCATGGGTTCACAAACAGATGGACTGGCAGGAAAAAGGAAGATGAGGCAACTGCCATTTCTCAATCCCAAGTATGCCAAGTTTGGACTTGTACACTTGATAGCTCATATTTGGCAAGTATGACATGGAAGAACATACTTTGGAGGATGAGAGGACACATTTTTGTGGAACAGCCATGTGTTTGCACACTTGAAGGCATCACAGCTCAGCTAGCAGGCTAACATGTTCAAAAAAGTATATCATTTAATTGAGCATAAAATAAACTCTCTGAATATTAATCCAGCTCAGAAGGAACCATGAACTCCTCTGGCAAAAGTATAACTGTGACTTTATATTCTGGCTGCAGGCTGTTTCCCAATCACATCCTTGGAGAGGTCTTTCCTGGATGTCCAACTAGGAGAAGATGCTGAGAAGAAAAACTGAAGAGATCATATTTCTCAGGATAACGCCTTTATATCCTATTAGTCCCATGATTATTAATTACTGCCATGAGCCTGAATTTGTGCTGCCCATCTTTTCACAACAGGGCTTCAGCATTGTAACTAGCATCTTTAATTCATGCTTAATAGTCCAATTAAATCTGTACTCTGTTTTCACAGAGAGAACCGAAGAAAAGTCAATTTCACAGAAGTGGGAGGTGGAGAAGAGAAGCAGAATACTCGGATGAACATGATCAACATCCTAATAATCATTAAAAAAAAGCAGCCAGTAGTTGCCTGACAGAGCGATTCGTCAGAGGTAAGCGCTAACCCATTTCTAGTCAGATCATTTCAGCCTGATCATTTGGTGACGAACATGTTGACCTTTTATCACAAGCTGAAACTTTGAAACTTCCTTCAGATTATGAGCCTTTAACAGTGTACTTATTTTTAAAAAATCTAACAGTGAGCGAATGCAGCAAGCCTATTATCTTGTCTGTGCCCCGTTTTAAGCCTGTGAAGAAAAATTAAACGTGTTTTCTTAGTTGTAAAAACTAAAGCTGCTGGAGAGAGATTATTTAAAATTCAGGCCTTGCTGCACAGGCCAAAGTAATCTGACCTTTATAAATTCTGTGGTGCTAAATCTATTGCGATAAAATGACTGGGTGTGTTGTTAAGCTATCTTCACACATGCACAGCAGGGCTGCCCTTTTCTAAAATATGACAATGCAACAAGCTCACTCCACAGTGTAACATCAGTTTCCGATGTTATCTTACAAACTTGAGGTATCATACAGGGGCTTTTCCCCCCATTATTTTATGCTCTGTATTATATATATATGGACACAGACAATTTAGAATAAAATATTTTTACCTTTTCTCATCGAATTACTGTAAATGAAAGAGGAATAAAAAACAGGAAAGACTTTGAAAACAAAATTATTCCACTTTTATGGGCGATCATACTTCACACACACACACACAAATGGCCAAACTTAAGTGATTCAATGATTCTGTATGTTATTTGATTACAAACAGGTCAAACGTACATCTCGGAGGCCGTCCCACCTCGAAGGCTCAATGGTGGAACAGAACAGTTCCAACAGAACAAGAGTGCTTTAAACTAAATATAACAATGTAACTCATAACAATTATTTCCAGTCGTGTAGGACAGCAGAAAATAACTCTTTATAGACAAAATTAATCTTATTAACATTAAATGAGTGTACTCAGGAACTAAGGAGTGTCGGAAAAGAAAGTTTCCTCACTTTTTTCACTATTTTTGTCCAACTAAAAAAATGCTGCATGCAACAGCAAGGACATACACTAATGAATGAAATAATATGATGAATGAATAATGAGTAGTGGCCATAAATGGAATGACAAATCAGGAATAATTGCTAAACAACAGAGGAAAAGTATGCTAGTATGTTCAGTGCTCACAAAACGCCCAGAGCCAAGTAGGGGTGCATCGTTTTGGCAACCAGGAGCCCAACATCAAGCCCCATAAGTTGAAGAGCCAGTAAAAGACTTTCATGGTGTCAACTGCACTTACTATTGAAAAAAAAAACAAAACAGAAATGTTTCTGGAGAAGAACATTTAAATATGATGCAACATGAGTTATGTTATCACCAGCATCTAATGTAGGTGCACCACACGTCTCCAATAATGTGACAAACCCCACCTTGAGCAGCTAATACTCGATCTAAGGCTAATCTGTTTGATAATGCAACATTAGGTAGAGCTTTAACTTCAACTGAGAGGGCCTGGGAACCATCAGTGCCCAGAACTGTGAGGTCCTCCACATCTAAAGCCAGATCATCAATGTGATGAGCCAGGTTAACCGTGTCCCACCAGGGAATGAGACTGTAGATTGTAAGGTAGCATTAGGTAGCACCACAAGTTAGCATGAACTTAGTCAATCTAGGTAAATGAGCTCAAAAGGTCATGTTCCAGCACAGGTCTGCCTGTTCCATTCATTTGCTGATTTTTGGAGTCAGTTCCTGCCAGTATGCTACCATACAGAGTGAAAAAATAGACTACAGAAACGCTCTTTAGAAAACCTTCCTCACAGGGAGTTTGTCCACTTCCTTTGATGTAGTCTGTGGTTGTGACCTTTCATCACAGTGAAAAATAAACAAATAAAAAAAAAACATCAAAAGACAAATGCCTACTTCTGAAATAATCACACATATCCATGACTTTCAGTTCGAGATCTCGATGCAAATATCCAGAAAGTCAAACTCTATGTAGTAACCAATCGGATTGGCTTATCGGCTCTCAAAGTAGAGCAATTTTTCTTGACTCTGACAAGTTGAATGGCTTCAGTTCCTTTTTGATAGAAATGACATTTCTAATAAAAACAGATGGTGCTGGGCTTTCATTCTTCCCTTCTTTTTTTTTTTTTTTTTTTTTTTGCAACAATGTCCTTGCAGTGTTATAAAATGAGTCCTTTTTTTTTCTTTTTTTGTCCATGCTGGAACACTAGAACCACGCGGTTAGAAAAGCGCTAACGACTTTTCTATAACAAGAGAAATAGCTAGCAATTTTCTTGTCATAGAAAATGGACTGATGAAAAGCTGAATTTGCCATCATTCAAGTTTCAGTCTTCTGAGCAATTCGTGGCAGTGGTTAGGAAATGTGTGCCATGAACTGTGAGAGAAATGCTTTTTTCTTTTTGACTTGAAAACAAGTGTTCAATTTGCCTTGAGAAGTCTTTCAGATTGCAAAGTCTTTATTTATTTTTTTCTTTACAAATCTCCAATGTTTCTGTTTTAAGACAGGAAGCAAATTAACATCGGCGAATGATAATTAGCTGTTCTGCAGGTTTTGTGTACTCTCCTCACGCTGCAAATGTGATTGTAAGATGTGAGGTACATTTTGTTCAGAGATCCAGCTGAAGAAAGTATGCCCTTTTTGCATCTTTGGTGATGGAGGTACTTTTATAGTAAATATAATTACCGGTACACATATTTGCTGTTTTTACCTCCTGCCTCAGAACAGAAACCATCCAAGCACAAGAAGATTAAAAGGGTGATTATTTCCAGATCGACTGTGATTCAATCTTCAATTGATATCTTAAAATAGTTGTATTTTTTATTTCTTTATTCTAACAAGTCAAAAACGTTTTGATGATCAAAATGATTGAAATTTTGGAAATGATGTTTTCCCTTAATTAAAGCAAAACACCAAGTGCTCTGCTTTTCTATTGACAAATCATGATGCCTTGCAATACTGCTTTCAGACACGTTACTATATATGTTAACAGTTTTAAGCATCTCAGCAGATAGACCTTTAAATGCCATTAAATCAACACTAGCCAACATTTAGTCTTTTTTGCTAAAATGAAGATTTGAAAATATCTGCCCTCTTTTTCATTCTGAAGTTGACAGGTTGCTTCTGTCGTCTGATTCTATATCTGTGATCCAGATCCTGCTCACAGAGCTGCAGGACTGTGAGCAGTTTGGATCACGAGCCAGCTGGCAAGTCCCAACTAAAGTGGAAGTGTACATATCATAACATGTCCAGCTTTCTCCTGCAGCTATCAGGAGAAACCAAGGCTGAATCCCTCTCCTCTGATGATAACACCTTAAAGGTGGTTATCACCAGAGGGAGTCACAGCGATTACCAAATACACAGGAAAAAAAAAAAAAAAGTTTCTAAGAAAGCAAAAATAGCCTTGCTTGAAGAAAATTAGAAGACTATTTTAGATTGTTTGCTAATTTTAAGAACTCTTGCCAAGGATTTCTTTTACCCCATTGGCAGAGACATTTTCTGCTTAAAATAAGACAATTTTGACAAGAGTTAGGAATAGCGGGCTTATTTCTAGAGGGGCTGTTTTTGCAGTGTAACCCACTCACATGGTGCTTGTCGCACATGTCAGCATCTCTTGCTGCAGAACTTCCCAAGCGTTGTCATCACATATAAAAATTGTTCATTGCTGCTTCAGTTATTCAATTTATTAATCCCTTGTAATTTGCATCTGTAGACATGTGAGTCACAGTCACTAAATGTTTTCATATTTTTGTGCTTAGGAAGCACAGTGATTGACGTCTCTTAATATCTAATGAGCTGACGGAGATAAAAATCTGAATCTTAGTATTTGTACACAACCCTTCAATTGTAATTAGTTGCTAAAATACTGCTAGCTAACTTTAAAAATGGCTGCTTAATAGTGAATTCAACTTCAGAGGCAAATATTTACAAATGTGAATAAGAATGATCCACAAACCTTAATATTCTTGTTAATAATAGCCATAATAAAAAGAATATACCAAATATGGAATTAGCTAGGTTATTAGGGGGATATTTGTTTTACCTCACATCTGTAATACTGTGTACGCTGGAGAAAAACTGTGTATATTTTATATTCTGATATCTCTGAATCTTTCAAATCTACACACTCCTGCCTTATATACCTTATTTATCTGTTTCTTTCTGCCCTGATTGTCCACACCTGTGTCTTGTCAACTTCTGTACCTATAAATTCTCGTGCCTTAACTTTATTTCTTGCTGCTCTGTTGTTATTTAATCACTAGTCTTCCCTTAGTTGGTGCTTTTGGATGTTTAATTTTTGGTTTTCCTATATGGGGCATGATGGTGGCATGAGCTTCAGCAGGAAGTTAAATATTAGAAGGGCATGGTGAATCTTGAATATCTACAAGTGCTGATCATCCAGTAGGCCAGCCTAGATATTCAGTCTGTCAGCTGTGTAATAATACAGTTCTCTTTGTTGTTCAGAAATCCAACAAATTCCCCACTCAGTGCAAGGAAATCTCGCAGGCATCAGCCATAAGATCTTTGATTTTTCTACTTTGATGCTTTCACCTGTGTCTCCATGGATACATTGAGGGGATATCTGGCACCTAAAGGCAGCTGTGGCTGGAAGAAATGATTTAAACCTGGCTGTTGAACACAAGTCTATATTGTCTGGACAAGTATTTCATGATGTGTGAAAAAAAATAACTGTGAAAAACAGTTGAAAGATATTTTTGAAAAAGGTTTATTGCACCAAGACTTTCGATAGAACAACAGGGATGCACTGATTTTTTTCTTTCTTTTTTTGTCTAAAGACAAAAAAATGTACAGAATAGAAAAGAATAATAAACAGCAGGTGAACAGTTGGAATATTGTGGTGCTGTTGGAGTTCAGTCTTTGTACATACTGGGTACTAGTTTAAGCACTGAATCATCATGTGAATGTGTTTTGGGAGAAAATTAAGTTTCATTTTACAATTTTGATGGATTGTTATCACAGGTGGAAGAGAGAAGAGGAGACTTAAAGAAGAAAATGGTTGGGAATCTCTGGGCGGTTAGTAAACTGGGACATTCCTGAAAGATTTTTCTTCGCTACATTGAACCTAATGGAGATGGTTTGACGTTAATCTTATGGGAAATTAAAAAATCTGGCTTGAAATGTTGAATGATTTGTTCTCTTTAACTGTATATGTATTTAAACCAGTAAACCCATAAAAACCTGTTATTTGATTTTTTTTTTTTTTTTTTTTTTGCTTTTTGCTTTTTTTTCATGGATCAACAATCTTTTTCTTTCCATCCTGCTTCTTTGTTTCCACAGTTTGGGACCATAGTTGAGGGAGGGTATTTCGCCCTCGTCCAACTGAACCTTGGTCTAAGTATGTGGATCTAGGCTGGCTCTCCTAACTGTTGCTTCATCGGTTGTCCCTGACTGATGAGCTTTCCCAATCATACTGACATGGATGGAGATGCCCAATCATACTGACATGGATGTGCTCCTCCATGCAGGTTATATTGTTCCATTAGGTTTTTGTTTACTTTTACCAAGCCGCTATTTCTTTCAAAAGAACATTTACAGCCGCTTGCATTATCTTTGATTTTCTGCAAAGAGCAGGGCCTTAACCATCCAATTTCACAGCATTATCTTTTGCTTTAATTGGCCAATTCCTTCACATAAGTGTCCATGTTTCAGCTGATTTACGGTAGTGATTGGTAATTCACTCTAATTTCACCACACCTTTTAAGAATTGTGTTTTCAACTGTAATGAATTTACTCAGAATACTGGCCTTGTGCTCACAGTGATTGGATTTTCTTTTTGCTCTTCTTGCTCCAAATGGTTATTTAGTTTTCAGCAGTGCGTGACTGAAACATTGCTGTTTTTTTTCGCTAGGTCTGCTGATGTACTCTACATGACAGCTGGGATTTCTCTCCTTGCAATAATTTTTAATCAAATTACTCACAACTTTTACAGTAGAGGGTGACGTTGGAGAAGGTAAAAGGCTTTTCTACTAAGGCATCCCTGCATTCTTAAGCCTCATCCCCTATTTGGTTTCTACATCATTGCTCAACAAAATAGGTTCATTTCTCATTCCCAGCCCCCTCATCATTACTTTCACCCCTACATTACTCCTTTCTCATCGTCTTCTGCTCGTTCTCCCATTTATTGTCTGCCTGCTTTCTCAAAAACTCCTCCAACAACCGGCTGCTCTGTCAATCCAAGATAAATGATTTCAAAGAGTGCAGAAGGCCTTGGCACTTCTTAAAATTTTATTTCTTTATTATTTTTCCCTTGGAGGTCCTTGATGTTGCCTGCCAGTGCTTTTGTGGCCAGATGGCTGGCTTTTGAGTCATAGGGATAGCACAAGGGCAAAGTCTGACATGAAAACAGCAGATTGCACGGCTTTTTCTGTAGTCGGCAAGGTCCAAGAGGTCAGTGAGGGGGGAAAGCACATGAGTTTGACTTCACTTCAGGGATTGGATCCATAGAGAATTTAAATAAAATCACTCTAAAAAGACTTAATTACAAAAACAATTTTTGCACGTTTAATGTGCGATTTTCACTGACATTGGCATGTCTTCAACATCCCCAATCACTTTGTGAAAAATCCGTCATGAGGTTTTGTACCCCACCCATTCACAGCTATTTCCACCAATACTGAACCCATCCCAGTGGAGTGGGGGCGGAGTTTGTGTGATGACTCAGATAAGAGTATCCAACAGTGCTTGCTAATAAAATGTAAGCACCAACCATCTAAGGTCTAGGTTGAGGTTCATGCAGAACTAATATTCGTTCTCCACTGACTCCCATATCAAAATGTCTAACTTTAGAGCAGAAATAAACATTTACAGCCTCGATCAAAACAAACATTCTGGTCTCAATTGTTTTTTTTGTTTGTTTGTTTGTTTGTTTTTGTTTTTTCGGTACAATCAGGAGAGTTTATCTAAAGCAATAAATTAATTCACATGATTGACAGTTGGCTCAGCTAATGGCTAGCCACTATCACTTCCTCATCTGTAATGAACATGCTACAACCAGCTGTTTGTATTAGCCCAGAGTCATTTGAACATCATTTTTAATTTCGCCATTGAGTCAACACTTGAAGCAAGATATTCCGCTGTAAATGTCTGCTGGCAGCTCTACAGATATTTTGGAGCTGGAAGCCAGAGCTAACTTCTGGGCAACATGGCTGCAGTCACAGAAAAGAGGCTTCAAAACAGCTCTTCTAAAAAAACAAGTGAGTCATGTGACTCAATGCTTTGTCCATTGCTTTTCATCATCCATGATAAAATCTTGAATCAACAAGTTTTTACTGCAAATCCAGCAGGTCATCCACTGGTGCTTCCAGCTCCACGACATGCCATTTTGGACATCCTACATTAATACCTGTCTTCTTGTCACTCTGCCTAAGCTACAGGCTTGGTTTCTCTGATCGGTTGTATTTTTATCAAATGGTGTTCAGGGGCCGTTTCTTTTTTGCCCCTTGGTAGTTTGTCTCCTGGAAGAATGTAGAAATACAGAGGAAACTTGTATGCTAATATACTTGGGGACTAATTTTTGTCACAAATTTATCAAAGATGAAGCTAAGTAGGATGGATGCCCATTTCTGTGCCATTAATTCAGTTAATGAATTGTTTCTCTCTTTCTCTCTTTTTTTTTTTTTTGTCCAAATCAGAATGTGAGGAGGTCTGGTCCACTTGTGCTGGACTAGAGCGACCATGTGTCTGTGGGGATGGGAACAAGCCCTGAGCAGGGCGCTTGTGGGCTTTGTAGGTCTGACATGTATCTTTGAACACTGTGAACTAAGTGAGCAGGAAGATTTCACCATGAACACAAAGTCTAACATGATGCCAGTGCAGAAAGACAACCACAGGGCAAATGAGTGGCCTTAAAGTCCTCGTAATGATGGCAGCTGCAGCATTTTCATCCAGCTGGGGGCCTTGGAGGCAGCAATGAGTGCATTACGTAGTCAAGGCAAGAAAAGATTGCATAAATTTTGCATGTTTGGAATTTTTTGTGATTACCATGTTATGGAGCTGGGTAGGGACCCCAATGCAGAACATAGGAGGCAGGCAGATATACGACTAAAGAATCCTTTATCTTTTTTTTTTAACTAACAAGAACGCACCTAAAGCCCAGGTGAGCAGGACAATCTAAAAGGACTCAAAAAAAAAAAAAAGCAGGGGAAAACATGAGCAAAGGAGGGAAAAGAAGAAAAAATAGAAATGACTTGCAGGATCTGGAAGAGAACAAAGATCAAAGACTAAATACACTGAGGAATGGGATGACTGGTGGTAAACAAGTGTGTAGCACAGATGGAGCAGTGGCGAGATCAAGAAAACTGACATCAGACATGATGTCAGACATCTGACATGATAAAATAATTCAGATAAAAACCAGTTGCAAGAAACAAAGACAAAATCCAAATACAGATACAACCAAAACCACAGGTCCATGTCAGATTATTCTCATAGTCTTAAGTTGGAACAATAAACACTGAAACATGAGCTGAGCCTTGAAAGCCCAAACAAAACCGAAAGAGACAAACAAGAATGACTTCTGGTTCAATGCTTGGTGTCAAATAAAACAGGCTTTTCAACTTCTAAAATAAAACGAACCTTTCCTCAAACATGAGGACATGATTGGAAAGTGCATGCATGTAAAAACATCATCTGGACTTCTCTGGGGTTTTTCTCTGCCCAGTCAGCATAAACAAAAGGCTGGCTAGACCACATAAAAGCTGGAGTCAGGTGTCGTGCTACAACCAAAAATCTTAACTGCAGATTCTTTATCACAGTAATCGCACAGCTGAAGTTTGTAGCAAGTAGGAATGGCTTCCAGCCCTCTTTTCTGCACGTTTTCCAATTAATAAAAATTAAGGGCTGTATAGTGTGCCGGAACAAAGAGGAAAAATTATCACTACTCCTCTTTCCACTGCTCAAGTAACTCAGTGTTCATGGCCCATGAAATTGAGCCATTAAATATAATTAATCCATGGCTCCCTAAAGGAACACTTAGTTACTTAATTCATCATGTGTCCTTTCTCCTACAAATAAATACATGTGCAGAAATTTCTAAAAACATGTTTTAAAGTTTTTTTTCTGGAGATTGATGAGAGGGGAAAAATTAATTACACATTTCACATTTTCAAACTTCCTCCTTCCACGACTGCCTGACATTTTGTAGGAGGTGTTTTGGATGATGTCTTGTGTTTGGTCTTTGCCAAAGATGGCGCAGTGCATTATGGTGAAAATGTCTGCTTTGGGCTCATCTGGTGTGTGTAGTTTTGTTTTATTTTGTATTTGCATTTAAATTTAATTTTGAACAGTCTCTCTTTTGCACTGTAATGAGCTTGAATGGTTAAGGAAACTGAGACCTTTGGAGAATGGCATGCAGTTCTTGAGTTGTGTGTGTATTTTTTTATTTTTGTTTTCTGAGCATTTTGTGGTCAGGTACGATAATTATTTGCAACAATGTCACCTTGATTTGTCCGAATTTGAGCACTCATTATAAAGGTTTAACAA